>JAHTMQ010000172.1:0-21919 GCA_019327925.1 Leucocoprinus sp. KB1807203
CTAGAATCAAGATCCTGCAAAGTGGGAGCTGACCCTGGACTGTTGCGGCAGAAGGCCAGTGATATTCCAAAGAGGATGACATACGGATATTTCCCCATGATCATAAAGTTCGACATAAGGTACTTGGAAGAAGAATCTTTTTCGAGTTCCTTCTTTTGTACTTGGAGAAGCCATGCGGCAAATTATCACAGCTTATACTGGGATATGGCCACTCTAACTCTTGTTCTTGCTTTGTGTCTTTTTCTTTTTCTTTTTTGAAATTTACGGGAATTTGGGTTCCCAAGGTTCATGAAAAGAAGCACTCGGAGGGAAAAAGAATACGAGAGAAGACCCACGGGGTTGAATCAACATACTGAAGCATGCGATTCAGGCTATGACAGATCCCGTGTTTCATGTCGCTTGAAAAGTGTATAGGGAGGGGGTCTTGGAGCTGTTGTCATAGATTGGTTGCTTTAACACTTGTCACTTCATGGTGTGTCTTTGGGCGGTGGGATACTTGGATTCTTACTTGATATTTGGGTTGAATAGGTTCGACAGGAGATGAAGCGTGGATATCGGCATTTTGTATTCCCATCCAAAGGAAAAGTTCTCTCTCCTTCTTCGCTGTGTGTGTGCATGTGTGTATGTGCTTCCTTATGGGGATTGACCCAAAGATACGGACGACAAAGGCTCCCTCGTTGTTTCAAGAGTACCATAGTCCTCGAGGCTGGTTGTTCGTGTCTGATTTCGGCTAGATATGACATCTACTAGGGTCCCTATTTCTATCCTTATAACAGTGGGCCTTGTCTGTTAGACAACGCATATCCGTGGTGCTCGCTCCTTCTGTGGTCCAGTACAGTCAGGTCATACTCTAGATCTTCCCCTCTGCTTTTTATCGTCTCATGTATCATGTTTTTGCCTCGCTCTGTCTATGATGCTTTCGTGTCTTGTTCATGACTGACATTTGACAGTCCTTGCCTTTGGCCTGTGGTACATGTGGGTCATTTCACCTTGAACACAAAATAAGATCATGGGTTCTGAAAATAAAAAAAACATTCACAGGAAAAGATGAACATGGGATACACTCTTGATGAATATGAAACTTTATGACCAGCGAAAAGTGATACCTTATAATTATAAGAGAGGACATTTTGCACGTCCAACCTTACCATTTGCTTGGTTGCAAATCATATGCATTACTTCCTCTAAGTCTATTTTTAAGTTCAGATTATTCCGCAAAAGGTCAGGGTCGATGTCATTTATGACAACGTCCTGTCATGCGCTAAACACGTTCTCTTGGGAATGCTGACCTAGAGAAGTCTCAGTGAGGTGCCAATCGGTTCGGTGGAACTTTGAGTAAGGCCATGAGAGGGGAAGAGAGGTATCATCGGGGGTGACTTAGTTGCGTACTCGATTCATTGGCTGTTGACAGTGAGCGCCCGTCCCAGGGTTGAGGTACGTAAGTGTCTTGATTTCTCTCTCTCACCGGCAAGCAGAAAATGTCACTTGTTACTCTGACATTGGGCGGGAGCGAAATTTCTTACTCCACAACAGCAAGGCAGCCAAGATAGCTCATATCGATATTTATTTTGTAAATAATAGGAAACATCCGGGCAATGACACGTTTACGTCTACGTTTGCTCCACTTTGCAAATCAGTTGACAAAAAACTTATTAAAATTTCCGCGGTGATAAGTTGTGGTTGCTGGCCCATCAGTGGCGATGCAAGGGACCTTTTGCTCATTGAGCCCACCTGGTCAAGGTCATTATTGTGACATTTTTGCCCCGAAATCGGACAATACCCGTGAGACGCACCGACAGGATAATTGTTATGCCTGGTAAATTCAAGATAAACAAATCTTGGTCAGTCACAATCTCGGGTGGCTTCTCTTGCCGAATGTCAGGGTCGTTATATGAGAAGTAGTTGTCGGACAAGGAGGGAGAAAATGTTGGTGCGACAAGGAGACTCCCAGCAACAGGCATTTCCCGTGACACATAATCGGACAGCTCTTGCCGGATCTGTTCCCATGATCAAGAGAAGGTTCATGTGATACCGAAATGACGGAGGGCACCATGTGAGAAGAGAACCATTCCGGTGTCCAATGTACAGAGCATTTTGGCATAGACTCAGAGACAGATTTAAAATAAAGAGATGAAACTGTTCGGCTGTGAAGGGTGTTGCGCGCACATGGGCCGAGTGGTAGACCACGCACGGTCCTGGAAAGGAGGATGACACGATTAGTATGTTGAAAAGAATTTCGAAACACGAACGTTGGGAACCTAACAGGAAATGGAATAGAGACCTGAGGTATGATGCCATACGGAGATAACAAAGAGTGAGGAAATGGCAGCAGAGGCAGTACACACATAGGCGGTCACCAAGATTGAGTTGGGGCAAGAGATCAGCCCAGGTGAGATGGAGACTCGGTAGACATTGCTAGGGATCCGAGAAGGCAGAATCGCAAGAAAACCAGGCAGAAAGCCGAACAGTGGCGTCCTGAGCATGTGGATGGAAATAATGAGGACATGCTGAGTGACAGAGGGCATTATGAGCAAGGAACAAACAGCGGGGGGTATCGGGCGCTTTGTTTCCGGTGGAATCATGTTAACCAGTCATCTCGATCTCCGAGAACCGAAGAGCTGGGTGGCGTATTTGTTTGTATTATGGTGTCCCCAGTGTCCGGGGTGAGGGGAGGTGCCAGTGGCTGAATGACTTGCTTAGGGATCGAACGGTGAGATTACGACGACAAGGCCAGGCAGCGGGATAGGACGACGACCGGAGGCAACGGGAACGACCGAGAGAGATCTGGGAGAGATCTGGCTGAGCGAACTGGTTCGTTTCCGGATTGGGCAAGATGTGGTTGATACAAATGAATAAAAATGAGCAGCATTGCTGTTATTGTTGTTGTTGACCGATCCATGAATCGTTTCTACAAGCAGTCCTTTGACGACGACGACGCTGCGTGTGCTGTCGATGCCGGCTACTGGACGGCACAGGCCCCAGACTTGTACACTGGCCCTTTCCAGTCGCGCACCCTGCTGCAGGAGCTTTACGACGAACCTACCCAGGAGATCTGGTCACAGCAGTTGCAGCAGCAGCAGCAACATTTTCCTCCTCGTCCACATGAGTACCAGATCTCCCGTCGCAACACCTATCCTGTCGTTCGTTGCGACAGAGACATGCAGTACCAACCTTTCATGACCCACCAATATCCTGATCAGTTCTCTCAAGAGACCCCTCTTGGCTATCATGACACTTCTACCATCAAGCTTGAGGATCCGTCCTCCATCCTCCTCCCTTCTAACCAGTCCTTCTATCGTCCCCAGTCCTCTGCTGCCGTCCCCCTTCCCATGCCCTATACTCCTTCTCTCCCTATCCAGCACACAGACGATGCTGCCTCCAAGGAGACCCAGTTTCTTCGCCGCCGCTGCTTCAATTGCCATACTACTGAGCCTCCCTCCTGGCGCCGATCCACTCTCAATCCCGGAAAAATAGTTTGCAACAAGTGTGGTCTCTACGAACGCACCCATCTCCGTCCACGTCCTCTTCGTTTCGACGAACTCCGTGCTGGCAATAAACACCGCAAGGCCTCCAAGGACACCGTCAGTCCAAAGGCCAAACCTTCAAATGTTAAAAAAGTTCCCCCACTTCTTCGACGGGCCTCCGTTTCTTCCAATGGGTCTGTCCATTCTGCTGGTGCCACCAGTGATTGGGATGAGAATAGTATGTCTTTCAATCTTTTGTATTGTTTCTTTACTCACCATATTAGTCTCTGTCTATTCTTCAGGTTCTGCCCCACCCACCTCCTTCAATTCTCCCAGTGTTCAGTCTTTCCCCCTCTCTCGTGACTCCCAGTCACCCCCGCATGACGGTGCTATCCGCCTTCCCAATACCCCCCTCTCTGATATTGCCTCATTGTCCCAACAACAACACCCCCAACCTTCTCCTCCCCTTCCTCCTACTTCTAATATTACTGGATCTCCAGCATACTTCTCTCCCTCATCTATGCCTGCGACCCCTAATGCTAGCAACATTCAGGCACCAGAGTACCTCTGTCGTTCTCACGATCATGGTGTCACTAGTCTTTGGTCTGACACCTCCCTCAAAGACCCTCCTAACGCCATTCTCGGCGGCCCTGTTCCAATGTCTGTGGCATCATGAATCTAACAATGTCTACCATGCATACGCTCTATTTATTCATCAAGAAAATGTATCATCATGGGCTTCCTGTATCATCCCCACTAGCGCTTTTCTTGAATCAATACGTTAAATTTCCCCCTTTGTTCATCTATTTTTCTTCGTGTGGATCTTCGGTTAAGCCTTGATAAGCTGCCGTGTGGTAGATGGTATCTTTACCTATTGTTCCTGCCTCCAGCGCTTTTGCTTTACTTTCTGAGAAGGTTGTACCACTATTACGCTACCTCTGCTGATTAGAGATTTTATCGAAGATTGTCCATGCGCTTCTATTTCGATACCAAAACAATATTGATTTGATTTATGTGTACATACCACTTTTCTATAGCATAAAAATGGACGATGAACAGAAAATCAGAATGAATAGAATTTATCTATCCATGGAAATTGATGCTGAGAGTGATTGTGGGTATGACTAGTAGCGACAACGGAATTTTATATTTGAGATGGTGTCGAGAGTGAGATAGATGGGCTGCACATGATTCATTTATTCAGGCCATCTCCGATATATGAATTCTGTTTGAATCTTGGACGTCATAATGATCGCTCTTTCGGAAAAAATTAAGGGAGAAGGCGCTTTGAAGGATGAGCAAACCAGGTTGACGGCATCGGCTAGAATGTCAAGAGGTGTCGCTGCTGCCGTTGTCGGACCTAATGTCGTTTGCCATATTAGATTTGGTTCTCCTATATATAGATCTCGTTCTCACCATTACGCTCATAAAAGAAGCTGAGCGCTTTGAAAACAACACAATGTGTTTTTGGAACCTCGTTAATCTACTGACTGGTTAGATAAAGGATCTAGGGGCGTTTCTCTGGTCGAGGATCGCAAACTTCTCTGAGAGACATAATTACGCTTTCTCCTCCTCCTTATTCCCCAGATTAGATTTGTTTGGTCTGCTTACCACGGCTTCTCGCTCGATTCTACGATAAAACGGCTTCAACCTTGATCGCTTTCAAGCAAATCCGGTTCTTAATTCTTACACCCGAAATGGAAAATAGCTTTTTGCTGAACCAGGGAGTTTGCACTAAAACCACCTTCTCGAAGTTTGAATACATCCTTGAATTCTGCGGTGCCGTCATCATGTTTTTAAGGTGGTCGAGAAACTAAAACGTGATCGTGGGTGAATCAGAATATCTGGTCCTCAAACACGAGTCTGTACAAACAAGGAATGGCCTCTCTCGTTCTTTTCTTTTAAACAGAGGCATATGGCGAATGGAAGCAAAGTTCGGTATTCGGGTTTAGAGACTATGTTCGTTTCCGTTTCCGTGATCAAAAGACGATTGGACCGGAGGTTCGGATGCAAGGCCTCGAACACCAAACTTGAACTTGTAGTCAAAGTCCCTATAAGAAGTTGGGTAGCGGTTGTTGTGCGTATATCCAGCCGCTATTATGCCGACATGTTCATTTTTGGATAGACTGAGAGGCGAAAAGGGTCTAAAGTAGTTGTTGCAAAACGGACAAACTACTAATTACTTCGTACCTCTTTTGTGACAAAGAAAATAGGGGATCTATTCTCCAGAGAATTCATAGGAACGGAAGGATAAGAAGCCGAGAAAGGCCCGAAAGTAATGACGACCTCCATACTTATGTACTTTTTCGTTCCAAATGAGGGCTTCCTTCTTTTCTTTTGGTGGATGTGTGAAAAATAGGGGCTTTCAGGGAAGCCACTAAAGGCGCCCAATTTCAAAAAGTGGTATCTAGTTTTCAAATGACTTTTGACTCATGTGGACCCGTCAAATTGAGGAAAAACCCATCATATTCTCATTTGGTTGGAGAGATATTTTTGCTCGGTAAGTTTCAACCTGATTCAAAGTTCTCCGGCATGCTACGGTGCATCTTGGACTTTTAGACCTTTCCTCTCCAAGTGAACTCAATCTCCATGCAAAGTCCCATAATACGAGGTGAAGTTACGCTCCTCACAATACTGTCTCCATTTATAGATACCTCGTCTCCGTCCCAAGGAGCCGATAATTCTTTCACGTGTGGCAACCAATCAACGGTGGCGTTTATCCTCTCGGCATTTTGTACCCCATCCAAGTTTCTGTGGCAGACTCAGCACAGCTGGTCTTTTTCTTGTCCATCGTCTGGCCCAATTGCTCATTACGTGAAAATCTGAGAAAGAGAACCTACCGCAGTCGAGCCTAGGCTCTCACTTTAACAATCGAGAAAAGGTACTCGCGAGAATGGGCGACCCCCCCAATAAATGACAATGACGTAATTGGTCTTAGATTCTTAGGCACGGTCTGCACGTAGTAAAGTGGACGTGTGCTTGAGCATTGAGCTACCCACCATGTGACGACGGGTTCTATGTCCGCTTGGCAAAGAATGTAACTTGGAAATTGCTCTCCTGGTCTTTGAACTTGCCTTAGTACCTGAAGTACAGTTCCAAGTTCCTGGGTGGCGTGACAACTAGGCTCCTTGTCTTTGTTGATTTTCTCAGGATCAGTATTTCATCCCTTACACAGATTGTCTGTGTTCTCAGCTTTATGCATGGATCACTTTTCGACAACATCTGGTCATTTCTTCAAACACGATGAAAACGTCGAGAGTTCGTCTTATTGCTCCGCTGGAGTTTCTGAAAGCCGGCCCGATCTTCAAGTTAACCCCGTACGATTGGACTTTTGACTCGTGTGGCTCTGGTGCTGAAATTGATCATTTTGGACCTGGGAGCGTGTCTCAAAATGGGAAAGAAACTGCGAAGGTACCTTGCGTGCAAATGGAGGGAATGGGATGCCGTTTACTCGATCAGTTCCGTCGCTACGATACGATACGTGTAAAACTCGTGTAGCTCTGGGAACAAGATGCCAGACACATTCATATTACGCACGGGCATCGATCGTCTCCAAAAGTGGCATCCCTTGAAGTTCCGCTAGGTACTCAGTGCTTTATGTTTCGAACACAAAGATCTTATCCATGCAAAAATTCACCTGTCATGTATCTGTCACTTGTTCTGTCCAGCGCCGTGGTCGGCCGATGTACTACTGTTTATTTTTGAATGATAAATCGAAAGAGTGCTAATGGGCGTGCGTCTATATTTATTGCAAATACAGACGGTCGTTCACCTTTCACGTTGTTAGAGCATGTACCTGCAAGTCCTTGGACTTCTAGTTGAAGCCCTTCTATTTCGGGTGTTCTTGTTGTGGAACTCAGGACTAGAACTGCTAGAAAGCGATCATGACTTACACAGCTCCTTGCGAGACAAGATGTAATGGACCGGACGAGATTCCATAGCTCGCAAGCTAGATTGTTTCATTGAAACAATCCAATTATTACCCGGTAATAAAACATGAAACTAGTGTAAGGATACAGAGCTCCAAAACGCTCAAATTCCAGTCATCGATCTTCAAGCCTTCGTTAGATGTTATCCCATAGGAAAATTTGCGTGGTTTTCCATGCTGAGAATGTGTGCATCTTCTCCGCCAGCAGTGTCTTCGGGTGAAAATCTTTCTTCTCTATTATGCCCGTATGAAAAAATGCGTGGTGGTTACAGATGCCGAGATGCCGCAAACCTCACATGACTTTACCTGACAGCTGTCCAGAGCGTGGCGAATGCCGGTGAATTAACCAGGAGACATCGGGAAGAAGCATGACCTGTTCCGGTGCTTTTCCAATTTCGGAACCCTTTCCTCATGCGTCAACAAGCACCCATTAATTCCACGATAGCTACTGTCACGAATGTTATTCGTGTTACATCAAACAACAACTGAGAGCCCCACTATGATTTGAATCTTGGCTATGTGGTCATTGCTTTTTCTCTTACTTTGCACCACTCAACGTGGATGCATATGAGCCTGAGGATCGATTTTGAAGATTGGCGCACTAAAACCATGGTAGACTAGTATATCATTATGAGCTTTGGAACGAGGGTGCATTTTCACTTGCTGACCCACATTCTCAAACCCTCCCAGCAGGTTGTTTATATATATTGGTCCTTCTACCACCAAAAGTTTAACAACCTTTTGGGCGATGTGGGAACAGAAATAGATGACCGGGTTGTACCTCCCCGCTGGTAAAGACTTACATTTTACGTACTTACGTCGTTGCGAGCCCAGTGAGCCTGATTGTCTCGCCAGGACAGAAGAAATGTTATGTGATCAACCTTGGATTGCTTGCACAGATGGCTAAGCTAGTTGTGTGGGTATAAGACAGCAACAATTGGGGGCTGTTTCACCTCGGTTCTGAGAAGGTTTACCAGATCCCACATTGGGCGATGTCAGCACAGAATGGCCAAGACTCGGTATGCGCCAGTAATGGAGCTTCTTGGCAGAGAAGCTCTTGACAAGCTGTAAATAGTCGCTGTCAAGCGGCGCGGGAAGGTGAGCATTGACAAGAAGCCATGTCACGCGGCTAAAGTGCCGTGCATACCGCATAAAAGAGCTACTGACGTTGACTGCTTTGTCGAGGTAAGGCACGAAGAGACATGGGGGACTTTGCTCTAAAAAAGAGTCATGGACTGAGTCAGAGTCTCTATGACCGACCTATTCGGGAGGTCGGTACAAAAGCTCTTCGACAAAGTGTCTCGAGTATCTTCCGACAGGTTTGGAGTTGAAAGTTGAGGTTTGGTTCGAACTTGAGGGCAGAACAGTATCGTGAACAGGAGTCTGGCCATTCATAGGTCGTTCCTTTCGATGCAGGCTCGGTTTTGGACGCATGACTTCTGAAGGCCTGTCTTCACGGGGATCCGTGGCGGGTGAGACGAGATTAGGCTACAAATGAACAACTCAGATAAGTGTTCGAAAGGTAATGCCGAGTCTGGATTTCTCAGTTGACGATCGGGCTATTGTGATGAAGTCTGCCAATATAGGAAGAATTGACTTACTGACTGACATTCTCTCGGAAGAATTTCGTCTCACCAGAGTTGAACCTATGCGCAGTCAGGGTCTAAGCGCACTGCGGTCAACATGGAGAGAGAATCTTCTTCCTAGTGACCGATCTGTAAATAGACTGCTACTACGTGCAAGACACGGAAAAGGAAAGGCACTTGTGAGTCTGGAGATTAGATTATTGACCGAAGGTTTCAACATACTTGATTTGACTCTGACTCAGGCTGGTCTCGCGCATCCCACGTGTGGCATGGATGAAAACCTTTGCATCATTTGAAGCGATGCCGAAGAATTATACTCTCGCAAGAGCCCTGAGCGGGGTGGAATGGGTGAAAGTCTGATATGCTTGACCGATATGGTCGCAGAAAAGGGTGCGAATACTCTGCACCGAGTACAATATGATGTCATTCTCCCATCTTGGCATCGAGTAATTGAAAACATTCAGCTCGAAATCTGCATGTAAAGTGGGTATAGTGTCATCGCTTCTTTCTCTCGTACCACCATCTCGAATGGTAGCGCCCAGTAGAGAACCAGCGAATACATTTTTCTTTACCACTCCTCAACTCAACAAGACCCAACTCCACCTCGAAGCCAATAAAGAAGTCAATCCAATGGACATCGAACAGGACAATCCAATGGACATCGAACAGGACAATCCAAGGGGCAGATCCCCACACCATGGACTTAACCAGCAAAGGGAGCAGTCTACTGACTCCTATGAGTCCTCCTCCTCCATAGATTATGCCGAAAGAATGCAGGCCCAATCTGACAACATGAAGTGGGCTGAACAAGTAGAAGTTGAGCTCCAACAGAATCAAGATGATCACATTGGTCTTCAAACGTTGAATGTGGAGTTCCCCTTCACAACACATGGCATTGGCATGGATAATATAATGGCCTCCCCCCAGCTCTAGAACCCTCTGTCATTCCATATCAGGCAAACCAACCTGCAGATCCACTCCTCTGGGACAGAAACTTCTTGGCTATTTCCCTCTTTGGCACAGATGAATTCCTTAGTGGCAATGCTAAGAATATTGCATGCTCTCTGCAAAGGATGGTGAATTTCATCAAGCAAAGGCCCACCAGTGACAAAACAAAAAAGGACATTCTGCAAATTGACCAATTTGGGTATGCAGCATGGGAATTTATCTCAGCTATCTATGAAGCAGGATGGGACAAGCTCACAGCTAATGCCAACAGTAAGTCATTCAGGCAATGTGTGTCCTCACAGTTCAACAGGGACAAAGTTACGGTTAACAATGGTAACAATGGTAAATTGACTAACATCTCCAAAGTTCCTCCACTGATTTTCCCAAGGCCAAGTGCTAGTATACTTACCAAATCCAAATACTACAACAAAGGAAAATCATTTGCACAGGCTACAAAGAACAACATCAAGGACATCCTCAAGATAAAGGAAGCTTTCCCAAAACTCTCATCCAATAAAATCATGGAAATTCACAGAGTTGCCAACAATGAACTGCCCTCAAATAGGAAAAAAGTCATCATGATGACTAAGGGACCATCTAGGAAACAAGTCATTATCCCCATGAATAAGGAGAATGCAAAAATAGTAACAGACAAAGCAGACTCCTATGTTACTAATATCAACAGGATGTTGAAATCAATTAAGTCAGAAACCTTGGCAGATTTTATCAGGGCCAACAACAGGGGCATCATTGTTACTACTAACAGAGTAACTAATCCTTCAGACTTGAAAACCATAGAAAGCTACATCAACAATATGGACAACATCAACTGTCATGACTTGACCAAAATACCTAAGTCATTTTTCTTTTCTTACCTAAGTAGACTGTGACATAGTGTGACATAGTGACAGGTGTGATGGACATAATGGGAAAGGTGACAAGAGTGACACATGACATCTTACATAATAGAACATTCTAGAAGGTCATGTGATCACAGGAGATAGGTGCACAGACCATGTAATAATTGTATAAGTAGTGTACTTGAATAAATGGAAACTCTATCAAGTTCTCCTTGTCAACTTGGACTTGGAGGGTAGCTAAGTTATCTTAGGCTAAGTTACTACATTCAGGGTAGAAGTAAATACATCAAACTACACTACTGGAGAGGTGTTATTAATGAAATGCCCAAATGAATTGTGAAGACCAGTCACTTTTATCTCAGAATCTCTAAGTGACACAGAAAGATACATGACAAAGAAATGTTAGCAGTAGTTAGAGACTTGGAGGCTTGGAGGCACTTCCTGAAAGGAACGACAATGAAGTTTGAGATCTGGACAGATCATAAAAATCTCAAGTGCTTCATGAAAGCACAGAAGTTAAATTATAGACAAGCTAGATGGGTACTATACCTATCAAGGTTTGACTTTATGCTCAAACATATTCCAGGGAGTAAGATGGAGAAGACAGATAGTCTGAGTAGGAGGCCAGACTGGGAAGTGGAAGTAGAGAAAGATAACAAAAATGAGGTATTAGTAAAGCCAGAGTGGTTAAAAGTCAGAAGGACAGAAACAGTAGAAGTTGTAATAGAAGGAGTGGACCTATTGGAAGAAGTAAGAAAGTCGAAAGTCAAAGATGATGAAGTGATAAAAGCAGTAGAAGAAATGAAGCAAGCTGGGGTAAAAGTATTAAGGGATAAAGAGTGGAGAAAAGAGAAAGGAATCATATATAAAGAGGGGAAGATATACATACCTAAAGATGAGAAGCTGAGGGCAGAGATAGTTAGGCTATATCATGATATGCCTATAGGAGGACATAGAGGTCAGTGGAAGATAATAGAACTGGTCACTAGAAACTTCTGGTGGCCAGGAGTTACCAAGGAGGTAAAACAATATATAGAGGGATGTGATATCTGTCAGCGGAATAAGAATTGCACAGAACAACCAGCTAGAAAGTTAATGCCAAACTCAATCCCAGAAAAGCCTTGGGTATATATCTCGGCAGACTTCATTACTAAGCTGCCATTAGTACAAGGATATGACTCTATTTTAGTAGTAGTGGACTGGTTAACAAAAATAGTATACTTTATACCAACTACAGAGAGAATGTCAGCAGAGGGGCTAGCTAGGTTATTTAGAGATAACATGTGGAAGTTGCATGGTCTACCTGAAAGTATCATATCTGACAGGGAACTACAATTTGTGGCAGACATAATGAGAGAATTGAATGAGATACTAGAGATCGAAAGCAAAATATCAACAGTGTTCCATCCTCAAACAGATGGACAAACAGAGAGGGTGAACTAAGAGCTAGAACAGTACCTGCAAATGTTTATAGACTATAGACAGGAGCAATAGCCAGATTGGTTGGGAACAGCAGAGTTTCATCTACAATAATAAGATACACTCTAGTACTAAGACATTGTCCCTTTAAAGCAAATTATGGGCAAGATCCTAGGATAGGGTTTAAAATAAGGAAGAAGGGAAAATATGAGAGGGCACATAAGTTTGTAGAGAAAATGAAAGGAATTCAGGAGGAGACAAAAGTGGCATTGGGAAAAGCACAGAAAGAGATGAAGAAATATGTAGATAGGAAGAGGGCAGAGGTGAATGAATATAAAGTAAGAGACTTGGTAATGTTGAGCATGAAAGACTTAAAATACCAAATAGTTGGGAGATGAACAGAGAAGTTGACAGAGAGATTTGTGGGCCCTTATAAAATTAAGAAAATAGTATCACTGAATGTAGTAAAACTACAGCTACCTAGTACAGTAAAAATACATCTGGTAGTCAATGTTAGTAGAATACAAAAATATATAGGACAAGTAGAAGGGCAGAGGAAGGAGCAACCTGCTCCAGTAGTTATTGAGAGAGAAGAAGAGTAGGAAGTGGAGAAGATATTGAATAAGTGGTGGATCAGAGAGAAGGACAAGTATTTAGTATGGTGGAAAGGATTCACAGCAGAGCCAGATACTTGGAAAGGGAAGAAAAACTTAGAAAATGTGAAAGAAGCAGTTGAGAAATTTGAGAAGGAATATTGTAGGGATATGGAAGATATAAGAAGACAAGAAAGAGAAGAGAATAAAGGAATATTTGCAAAAGAAAAGCTACCTGGAAGATTTATGGCAAGAAAGCTGTTTGGGTGGTCAGATAAGAGGTATGATGAAGAATATTGGGAAAGACTTAAGAAAAATTGGAGAAGATGGAAGGGAGGACAAGCTAGAGGAAGAAAAACGATGGAAACAATCAAAGAGGAAGAAAAAGAAATTGAGCAGGAAAATTTGGGACTTAGAGAATGGACAGAGGAAGATGATAATGAGATGGAGAACCTATGGGACCCATATGATGAGCTATAAGTCCTTGGGATGAGGAATCTTAAGAGAGAGATAGTATCATAACTTGACAAAATGCCTAAGTCATTTTCTATTTTCTTTTCTTACCTAAGTAGGTTGTGACATAGTGTGATATAGTGACAGGTATAATGGACATAATGGGAAAGGTGACAAGAGTGACATATAACATGTCACATAATAGAATATTCTAGAAGGTCATGTGATCATGGGAGATAGGTACATAGACCAGGTAGAACTTGTATAAGTAGTGTACTTGAATAAATGGGAACTCTATTGAGTTCTCCTTGTCAACTTGGACTTGGAGAGTAGCTAAGTCATCTCAGACTAAGTTACTATACAAATGTCACTAGTTTTCTTTGTTGGAAAGAAAGATGGGAGCAAGCACATGGTTATAGACTATTGTGGATTAAATGCACAAACTATGAAGAATAATTATTCACTACTATTAATAACAGACTTGATTGACACAATGGAGAGCAAGAAAATATTCACTAAAATGGATCTACAATGGGGGTTCAATAATATAAGGATAAAAGAGGGAGATGAGTAAAAAGGAGCATTCACAGTACATGTGGGATCATTTGAGCCAACAGTAATGTTCTTTGAGATGACAAATTTGTCTGCTACATTCCAGGCAATGATGAACGAGATTCTGAGGGACCTGATAAATGAAAGCAAAGTAGTGGTATTTGTAGATGGTATGCTAGTAGGAACAGAGACAGAGAAAGAACATGGCGAGATAGTAGAAGAAGTACTGAGGAGACTAGAAGAGAATGACTTGTATGTTAAGCCAGAAAAGTGCATGTAGAAAGTAAGGAGAGTTGGGTTCCTAGGAGTAGTAATAGAGCCTAATGGCATTGAGATGGAAAGAGAGAAGGTGGAGGAAGTATTAAGTTGACCAATACCAAAGAATATCAAGGATATTAGGAAATTTTTGGGTCTCACAAACTATTATAGGAGATTTATTAAGGACTTTGCAAAAGTAGCCAAGCCAATGAACATGCTCACAAGGAAAGATATGAAGTGGCAGTGGGGGTAGGAGCAAGAGCAAGCCTTTGATGAGCTTAAGAGGATTTTCACAAGCAAACCAGTATTGGCAGCCCCTGATTTAGACAAGGAATTCAGGGTAGAAGTAGATGCATCAAACTATGCTACTAGAGAGCATTGTCAATGAAATGCCCAGATGAACTATGGAGACCAGTCACTTTTATTTCAAATCTCTAAGTGATACAGAAAGAAACTATGAGATACATGACAAGGAAATGTTAGTGGTAGTTAGAGGTTTGGAAGCATAGAGACACTTCCTGGAGGGAACAACAACAAAGTTTGAGATTTGGACAGATCACAAGAATCTTGAATACTTTATGAAGGCACAGAAGTTAAATTGAAGACAAGCTAGATAGATACTGTACCTATCAAGATTTGACTTTACGCTTAAACATGTCCCAGGGAGTAAGATGGGGAAAGCAGATAGTTTGAGTAGGAGGCCAGACTGGGAAGTGAGAGTAGAAAGAAATAATGAGAATGAAGTGCTAGTGAAACCAGAATGGCTGAAGGTTAGAAAGACAGAAACAGTAGAAGTCGTAATAGAAGAAGTAGATCTATTGGAAAAAGTAAGAGAGTCAAAGGTTAGAGATAATGAGGTGGTAAAGGCAGTTGAAGAGATGAAATGAGCAGGGGTAAAGATGTTGAGGGATGAGGAGTGGAAAGAGGCAGATGGGATTATATATAAAGAAGGGAAGGTATATGTACCCAAAGATGAGAAGCTAAGAGCAGAAATAGTTAGGTTACACCATGATACACCTATAAGAGGATATGGGAGACAGTGGAAGACAGTAGAACTGGTCACTAGAAACTTCTGGTAGCCAGGAGTAACTAAGGAAATAAAGCGATATGTGAAAGGATATAATGCCTATCAACAGAACAAGAACTGCACAGAGCAACCCACTAGCAAGTTAATGCCCAACTCTATTCCAGAAAAGCTATGGACACATATTTCAACAGACTTCATAACTAAGTTGCCATTGGCTCAAGGATACAATTCAATCTTAGTGGTAGTTGATAGATTAACAAAAATAGTCCATTTTATTCCTACTACAGAAAAAACATCAGCAGAAGAGCTAGTGAAGTTGTTTAGAGATAATGTGTGGAAGTTACATGGTCTTTCTAAAAGCATCATATCTGACAGGAGGCTACAATTTGTGGTAGGCATGATGAGGGAGTTGAATAGGATGTTGGGGATTGAGAGCAAAATGTTGATGGCATTCTACCCCCAAACAAATAGACAAACAGAGAGGGTAAACCAAGAGCTAGAACAATACTTGCAAATATTTATAGACCATAGACAAGAGCAATGGTCAGATTGGTTAGGAACAGTAGAGTTTGCCTATAACAACAAGGCATACTCTAGCACTAAGACATTGCCCTTTAAAGCAAACTATAGGCAAGATCCCAGAATGGGGTTTAAGACAAGAAAGAAGGGGAGGTATGAGGGAGCACATAAATTTGTGAAGAAGATAAAAGGAATACAAGAAGAGGCAAAGGCAGCTTTGGGAAAAGCACAAGAAGAAATGAAGAAGTATACAGATAGGAAAAGAACAGAGGTGGACGAGTATAAAGTGGGGAACTTAGTAATGCTGAGTACCAAGGATTTGAAGTACCAAATGGTGGAGAGGTAAATGGAGAAACTGACAGAAAGATTTGTGAGTCCTTACAAAGTCAAGAAGATTGTATTATCAAACACAGTAGAACTAAAACTACCTAGCATAGTAAAAATACATCTAGTAGTCAATGTTAGTAGGATACAAAAATATGTAGAACAGGTAGAAGGACAGAGAAAGGAGCAACCTGCTCTAGTAGTCATTGAGGGAAAAGAGGAGTGGAAAGTAAAGAAGATACTCAATAAACAATGGATTAGAGGAAAGAACAAGTATTTGGTATGGTAGAAAGGGTTTACAGCAGAGTCAGACACTTGGGAAGGAAAGGAGAATTTAGAGAATGCAAAGGAGGCAATTGAAGATTTTGAAAGAGAATATCGAAGGGGCATAGAAGATATCAGAAGACAGGAGAAAGAGGAGAATAAAGGGATATTCACAAGAGGAGAATTATCTGGAAGGTTCATAGCAAGAAAGCTATTTGGATGGACAGATAAGAGATATGATGAGGAATATTGGGGAAGACTTGAGAGAAATTGGAGAAGATGGAAAGGAGGATGAGTTAAAGGTAAAAGAACCATAGAGATAATTAAAGAAGAAGAAGAAATTGAACAAGAAGAGCCAAGAATTAAGGAGTGGACAGAAGAAGACGACAATAAGATAGGGAACCTACAGGATTCATATGATAAGCTATAAGTTCTCAGGATAAGGAACCTTGAGAGGAGGATGATGTTATGACTTGACCAAAATGCCTAAGTCATTTTTCTTTTTTTTCTATTTTCCTTTCTTACCTAAGTAGGTCGTGACATAGTGTGACAGGTCACAAATGTAACAGATGGTATGATGGGGTAACATGTTACATATCATATGTTGGAACACTCTAGAAGGTCATGTGATCATGGAAGATAGGTGCACAGACCAAGTAGAATTTGTATAAGTAGTATACTTGAATAAATGAAAACTCTATCAAGTTCTCCTTGTCAACTCAGACTTGAAGGGTAGCTAAGTCATCTCTAGCTAAGTTATTACATCAACTAGGAACAAACTGCTTCAGCACAGCTCCCCCAATCCAAGTCACACTTAAAAATACTAGGTATACCATATGTCAACCACAACAACAAAATGATCACACAAAATGTTATCAAAGAGATAATCAGGAATACTCACATTTTCAATAACATCACTCTAGCTTCCTGACCAAGGATCATTAAAGCATCACCCAAATTAGACCAGGCTGTAATATGGATCAACATATGGGACTCACAAAATGGCTCTAAAGCTAAGAAGATAATCAACCATAGCTTCAATGTTGGAAAATATATAGCTACAGTCAGAGAAACAAATATGAACCCAGAAGTCCCTCAATGCAAGAATTGCTAGAAGTGGGGCCACACCACCTATGTATGTCATATACATGGCATCAAATGTCAGAAATGTAATGGTCCCCACAAGCTCGAACACCATAGAGACATAGCATGGTGCTGCAAAGCTAACTCCAAGACTAACCCACCTAGGCTCAAAATAAAGAAAAGAGACCTATACTCTTACAACTTTAAATGCACCAACTGCAAAGGGGAACATCAAGCTGATAACTATGAGTGCCCTTTCTGGAAGCACAGATTTGATAGACAATAGCACTCAAAGAAGGCATAGGAGCTCCAAGAAACCAGAGCTAATTCAATTCGCTCAGCTGTGAGTGGTAACAAATTATGTTAATTAAGCACAATCTCAAAATTTTCTCTCAGAATGTCAGAAAAAATAAAATACTTATGGATACTATTCTAGAAACAAAAAAAATAATACAGATATAGTATTTATCCAGAAACTACCAAGATTTCTCATACACCATACCTCAAGCCATACAAACCCTGAAGATAACCCTTTGTATAGAATACCAAGTCACCCTGAATGGACTCTCTTCATGTGAAAAAACTCATTCCAGAACAATTATCCTAGAGTCATCACCTATGTAAACAAGTAAATTTCATGGCTAAGATTTTCACTTTGCTCAGATATTATGGACTATAGAGACATCAACATTCTTTCATTTCATAACTGCCAAGATGTCAACTTTGTCATTAATGTCTACTCAGACAGTGATCAAACAGCCATTTGAGCCCTTTGTAATTATATCAAAGACATTAGAAATACAGTAGTTATGATAGGGGACTTTAATATCAGAGATAGTGACTGGAACCCTAACATCTGCCACCATTCTGTTCATTCAGAGGACCTACTATCAGTTTTCTGATAGCTTAGGGCTAAAACTATCACATCCTACAAACCCTGGACCTACAAGATTTGCAGATAATCAGCATAAGACTAACTCTGTTCTAGATCTAGTGTTTATGGCACCAAATAACCCAGGTTTTGGAAGGCATACTCTATATCCAGAAATACATAAACTATTGGACCATGTGCCACTTATCATCACAGTAGGTATAAAAAAAGAAAATATCAACATTGTACTCCAATCCATAAAAAAGAACAGTGATGAAGAGAAGGAATTTATTAACTCAATCAAGAAGAACGTCAAATCCCTGAACACAACGACAATTGTGAATAAAGAGGACCTTCAAATATGTGTCAATCAGCTAGCTGACATCTTTAGTGAGGCATGGGCTAAACATTCAAAACTGAAGTATATTAAAAAATATTCCAAGGAGTGGTGGAACCAAGAGTGTACTGATAATCTTCACAGATATCACAAATAGGGAGACTTACAAAGCTGGAAAAAGTTCAAAGTGACCATATGGGAATCAAAAAGAAAATTCTTTGACGGAAAAATTCACGAAATTACTATATCCAGCAAAAGGTCATAGAACCTCATGAATTAGGTCAAGAAGAAGGCTCTCTCTGCCATTAAAACCATTACTTTTGAAGGCCAACCATGCAATGATCTAAATTTCTTATGGGATATGCTCCATAACTCATATAATTTGACAGAAAATTACCCCATTGATTATAGGTTTTTGAGTGAAATACCTTAACTCAACACTTTCAAATGGCTGCCATTTACTAACCAAGAGTTCAAAGATACCATAGCTAAGTTCTCCCCATTCTCCACCCCAGGCCCCAATCATATCTCTTGAAGACACCTAAAACCCATAATTGCTGAAGAGTGCTGCTTAGATAAATTTGTTAATATTGCTAACACATATATCTCATTAGAATTCTGGCCATCACACTTCAAGGAAGCCAAATTGATCATCATACCTAATCCTAACAAGGACATATACAACACTCCCAAGTCTTTTTGTTCTATTGTCTTACTTAACACAACTGGTAAACTCATTGAGAAAGTCATAAGTAATCACCTCCAGTTTTATATGGCATCAAACAGATTCCTTGACCTCAACCAATTAGGTGATATTAGACAATGCTCAACCATCAATGCAGGCCTCTATCTCATCTACATTATTCGAGCAGAATGGCTAAAACAATGCCATATAAGTGTAATCACATTTGACATCGCCCAATTCTTCCCTTTCCTAAACCATAGTTTCCTTTCTATTTGCCTTAGAAAAGCTGGTCTTAACACTAATATCGTTAATTTCTTCAACAGCTACCACTCCAACAGATCAATAACATATGCATGGAGTGGATTTGTATCACCACCATTCACTACAAGTATTGGAGTAGGCCAAGGCTCAGCTCTCTCCCCCATTCTTTCCACTATCTACATGGCCCCAATTATTAAAAACCTTTAAAAAAAGAATAAAAAATCTAAAAGAAAGAATCCCTTCTGATATCTTATCCTTTGTTGATGATGGTCTTCTAATTTCTCAGGAGAAGAGCTATGAATGGTCATTTTCCTTTTTATTATGTAGCTATAACATCATGTCAAACATCCTCCAGGACTCTGATCTAGTCATGGAATACAACAAGTTGAAAATCTTTTATTTTATAAGATCATGACATCTCTCAAATCCATCACTTGACCTAATATCAGTAGAAGCCTTGTTCTTTCTCCTAAACCCATCTAGAGATACTTGGGCTTCTTCTTTGACTGGAAGCTAACCTTCCACTATCACGTATATCACTATACCACCAAGTACCTTTCAACACTAAATGCCATGAAGCTCCTGGGTAACTCATCATGAGATATTCTCCCTATCCAGAAACACCTACTGTATAGACATGTATGTGCTACCTATTACATTGTATGAGTTCCAACTATGGTTCTTCAAGAGCACACCCATAGTAAAAAACATGTCAGAATTAAAGAAAATTGTTATAAGACAACTCCTAAAGAGAAAACTATTTCTTGTACATTTCATCAATCTGATGGGGAACATCCAAAAATACAACATCCAGAAGATATAAATAGCATGGGAATGATTATGTAAGATATGTATAGTACTTAGTAAGGGTCATGTGATTGCAGAAGATAGGCACACAGACCAACAGACATTTGTATAAGTAGCTGCTAGAATTCAATGGAGAACTCTATTGAGTTCTCTTGAACAACCACCTAGGTTGAGCCATAAGCCTCATGACTTAGCACTAGCAAAAATGCAACAAAGAGCCACTCTGTGGATCACTGGAGCATTTTGCATATCTTTGTCTGAAGGTATTGAAGCTTTAGCTGGTCTTGTACCCATTGCTCTCCACCTCAAAAAACTTAACAGTAGACACCATCTCCATTATGCATCAATTCCTCCCTTGCATACCATCAACTCACTACTAGACACTCAACATGCAAAGAGTCAACCCCCTCACAGATTCTCGACAGCAAATCTCACAGCAAAACAACAAGAAAAACTCAAAAGTCCCATTAAAGATGTAAACACTTGTCTATCAGAAATCACAAAAACATTTAATCCTTTGCATCCTCTCTTCTCTCCTGGTTCAAGAGTAGTCGATCATTTCTCTAGTAGAATTACTTTTCACTCTCCCTCCTCATCGAGTGACAAAGACCTCCACAAACATATCCAAAACCTCAATCAAGTCTTTTGTCATTCACAATCCTCATTACATGACTCTGCTGTCATTGCCAATGGTGGAATCAAAAAATCCAATGTCACTACTGCTGCCACCCACATCTGGAAGAACAACTCCATCACCAAACAAGTCCAAATCCAAACCATGAATGTTACGTCCATAGAAGCTGAACTAATGGCCATTCACATAGGTCTTATCTCTGCAATAGAGAACAATGACCCTCACAATATCATTGTGATCACCAACTCTATTACTGCTGCTAGCAAAATTCTCGAGTCACAGGTTAATCCTTACCAGAACCTAGTCATACCACTTGCCACCAAGATCAAATTGTTCCTAAGCAAAGACAATAGAAACAACATACACTTCTGGTACTGCCCTAGCAAAGCAGAGTGGCCCAGACACAAACTTTGTTGACAGTCAGGTTAAAGCAGCTGACAACATTCCTACCCTCCCCAGCAAAAACTCTTTCTTGTTTAGCAAAAAGAAAGAATGCGACAACATCCTTGAGAGATGGCAAAAATTGTTCTCGACAAGCAAAGGCAAAGGTCAATTGTTCTTAGAATTTGAAGACAAAAAACAGCACATTATCAAACCCACATATGCAAAAGGGGGCTCATGGCTCCCTTACATAGGGTTCACAAACTCCCTGTGTGCTCGCTTCACCCACATGACTACTGGCCACGCCCCTATTGGTGAATATCATCAACGATTCTTCCCCAATTCATCTCTAAGCTGCCCATGTGGCCAAGCTGAAATTCAGACTCACGAACATATCGTTATGCAATGCACCCTGCCATGACCCATCTACAAGACCATGCAACATCATCATTAATAGCTTCATCCACTTCCTTGCAGACAATCCAACAGCGTTCAGTTTTGATAATGGATAACCACATCAAGTGCTTTAGTCATTAAGGCAAAAGCATCATCTCCACTTCCCCTTCTTTTCATCTCACTTTAGCTACGTGTCTTTGAGTATTTAAGTAGATACACTGTATCTACCACGGCCTGCCTACGAGCTCTGTGTAATAAATTGTGGATTT
>JAHTMQ010000174.1:0-40707 GCA_019327925.1 Leucocoprinus sp. KB1807203
CGAGCTAATGGAAAATATAATTACATAAGCCCCAAAAACCTCTGACAGACTGTACACTACGTGATAAATTGCTGAATTAAAAAATCAGAACCTTGGCCTAGTGCCTGCAAACCAAGCGGCTCAAAGCTCACTCCTAAGGATGAGTACAAGCAAGAGCCCAGTCACTTTGGAGTAGTCAAGGACCAAGTTTAAGTAACCCAGTGCAAGGCTCCAAACCAATGTATGAATTGCCAGGGCATGCTATCCAGATAGTACTATAACTAGACTATAGAAAATATTGTAATTAGTGCTGCACTCAACATTGCAGCTGACATTACAGCTGATTTTGCAGGTGCTAGGCCAAGGTTCTGATATGTATATAAAGCTCATTTGCTCCAATATGAGAAGAACAGTCACTTTACCACCTCTACCAACTATGTATACTCCTAAGGCTTCACCAGGTGAGCCTGTCAGTGTATAGACCACTGCGCAATGCTCACTGGTATCATCTGAATAGGTTATAGGCCCCACAGGACAGGTAATGTGCAGACAATGCTGCTATAGGTGCAATCGACTGTGGGCATAGGTACCTTACACCCTGCACTCACCTGTGGTTATGAACTCTTACTGATGACAGCCCTCCCCTTCTTCACCAGATGGCCTTGCAAACCTTGAGTTTTCTCTGAACCTTTGATAGGCATGATTTCATTGAATGGAAGGCCACTACATGCCACATTATCAATGCTACAGGCTGTTATATAGCACTGAGCAGCAAACTGCCAGTTATCCAAAAGAATGGCATTGAGATGGAGGAGTTAATTAGGACTAGGGATAACTGGGACAATCAGTGTTAAATGGAACTGGCTCACTTGATGTAACATTATATTCTTCTATGAGGTTCTGTTGTTTTCTCCATTGTACCATGTGCCAACTTACCATATCTGAGACATCTGAGACATTCTGTTAGTATAAGTAGGTAGAATACTGTGGAATTATGTAACCATTTGTACTATGAAGACAACTATCATCTTGCTGTCTCTAACTCAACTGCACATATGTAAAAATCAGGATGCCCAGGCACACAATAACTTGATGCTACATGTCTCCCACTGATATCAGGAACCTCACTATAAAAGCAGGTATGGAACATACTGGAGAACTGTTGGACTGGCTCAAGGTACAATATAGAACAACAAGTATATCTACTGCCTATACCAATACTGCTACTGTCAAGAAAATCCAGATTCCAGGAGACTGTAACCCTACTCCTACTATTAACAAGCTTCTAGCCCTATTTACATAACTCAAGGACAACAAATTTATCTACCCAGAGCCAATTCAAGCAATGATGCTCCTTGTCAGGCTTCTACCTCAAATGGAAGAGATTGCACATAGCTATAATCTAAAAATCTTTGATGCCACTTCACTCACTTTTACTGCCATTCAAAATGATATTATCATGAACTGGCAACAATATTCCTCCAGAGGTAAACAGAAATAGCAGTACTGGGGTGTTGATGCCAAGAAACTATCAAACTATCATGACTTGGCAAAACAGCTAAGTTATTATTTATATTTCTTTTATTTTATTTTATTTTCTTATCTAGACTTACTACACAAAGAAGAAGTGTGGGAAAGTGTCACATGACTAATGTTATATATCATATATCACAAGTCAGGATGTCACATTGTCATGTCACATGAATGGTATCACATGATGAGTGTGGGAGAGTAGTGTACAGACTATGTAGTAGTTGTATAAGTAGTATACAGAATCCAATAGAAACTCTATTGAGTTCTCCTTGTCAACTCAGACTTGGAGGGTGATTAAGTTGTCTCAGACTAAGTCACTATACAAACATGCAATGGAAAGGTCAAGATCCCCAGTTCCAGCAGTAACAACAGCCACAAGAACTATCACAAATGGCCACTTACTAATTTGTGAGTTGGTGATTTAATAATCAAAAGGCTCAAAAAAGCAAAGTTTAGACAGTAGCAAAAGATGTTGTTAAGTCTGAGGTTTATTCTTAGACATACAGTTCTTAGATATATAATTGTGGTGGTCTATGCACCAGGACAGCCTACCATATGATCACTACCTATTGTTCTACATATAGGAGTGCTATTGGTCTTGAAATAGGGATAACCTAACTATCTTAGGGCAGTTCTTTGTTCTATTCAAGGACAGATGATAATCTATGGGTAAAGATCAGTATTATGTACAAACATTGAGGACCTTGTATCTTTATGGGATCTTATTTCCTTGTGGCCTATTTATGGCCAAAAGAAGTGCATTGAAGAGAGCTTTATGGTAGTCATTAAAGCAAACAATTATGTTAAGTGGTTTCCAAGATATCAGCAATTTAGTGTCTGGTGACTTGGTGATTGCTAACTGATCTGCTAATAACTTGGTGAATACTGATTGCCTTGAGATGTTTTTGGTACTGTTTGAAAGGTCTTCTTAAGGACTTTTTGTGGCCATTTAGATTATTGAAATTAGTTGAGTATTCCCAAAGTTATGGTCCAAATAAAGTTTGTAACAGGAATTAAATATTATATAGTAATATTTAATTAAGTGCAGGGTTGCTCCAGGCTGTGAGTCTGGTGTTTCAGGGGCAGCATTAGTAGGGTCCCCTTATATACACCAGCAATCTTCCAAAGCATGATGAATAACATATTGGAAGACTTAATTCACATATGACTAGTAATAGTATATTTAGATAATATTCTGATATTTGGGACATATTTAAAGGAATACAGATGATTGGTCAAGAAAGTGCTGAAAAGACTCTAATTTAATGACCTCTATGCTAAAGCAGAAAAGTGTTTCTTTGAGCAAAGTAGTATCAAGTATTTAGATGTAATTATTTTGGAGAATAAAGTATAGATGGATAAGGAGAAACTTTCAGGAGTTCCAGAGTGGCCAGTACTAACTAAAGTCAAGCAAGTAAAAGCATTCTTAGGCTTTGCAAATTTCTATTGTAGGTTTATTGAGAACTTTGCCAAGATGTCAAAACTACTCTGTTATGAGAGCCCTAAGAAGGAACAAGTTTCCCATGCATTCAAACACTTAGTCGCAAATATCAAGTCATACAGACAAGATATAAATAGCGTGGGAACTTAAGTAATCATATCATGTGACAAGGTCATATGATTGTAGAACATTCTAGAAGGACATATGATCGTGGACTAGTAGTATACAGCCACTTGTAAAAGTAGTATAAGTAGGTAGTCCAATCCAACGGAGAACTCCATCGAGTTCTTCCTAAACACTCACATCGAGTGGTCCTTGAGTCGTCAAGACTTAGCAATAACAAAAGAACTCGATTCCACTCCTGAGCACTGATCACCTCGATCCCTGTTCATATTTGTTCAACACGCAGTTGGCTTAATTCCGGTGCTGCGAGCAAGTACCCCTATCATCACTCACTCTCTCATCTCCCTCACTAGTGAGCACAGCGCTCACAAGCATCTTGGATAGCGGGCCCTAGCTGTAAAGAGGACTTCTCAGTCAGGAGAGACTGAGGGAGGAGACTGAACACCAAGTCCAGGTGTTTTGTTCAAGTCCTGACCTGTTAATTTGGCCTGTTAGTTACATCTTTTCCTAGTATAAGCTCTGTGCTGTCGTCCATTGTGATGGGTACATGCAGAAGATCGGCGGTTACTTCTTAAAAGGCCGCTTAGCTTAGGGGTTCCCTCCTTAGGGACAATCGTATACAACTTGATTAGGGCAGTAGTCAGTAAGGCAATAGGAGTCTAGACAGGAGAAGATTGTGCTCCCTGTTAGATGTAGCCTTAAGAAAGCCCTGGATCAAGAATTGGAAACTGAGTCAGAATACGAATCATTACCCTCCCCTTCACCACCACCACCACCACCATACGACATGTCGCGCCAGCAACAACAACAACAACCACAACAACAGGGGGCACCCTCTCAAGTACCTGCCCCCTACCAACCAACCCACGAGGAGCAACTTCTCGCAATGATTGCCACCCTGCAACAGCAGGTCAACAATATGCTCCTCCAGCAACAGGGGAGCAGGGTAGAGGTTGTGAAACCTCAAGTCTTTAATGGGAGGATGGAAGAAGTGAGCACATTCATCAATGCGGCTCGGATATATATTAGAATGAAGATGATGGAGGAGGCGGCAACAACCCAGGTGGCCTGGGTGTTATCATACGTACAGGGAGGAGTGGCAGAAGCATGGAAGGATAACCTGATGGATGAATTGGCCAAGGGAGAGTCGGAGGTGGAAACAGTAGAACAGCTGTTTTCAAAAATCAGAAATGACTTTGGAGAGACATCAGAGGAAGAGAGGAAAATTGAGCAGCTGAGGACAATAGAACAGGGGAACAGGATGTGCGACGAGTATGTTCAAGAATTCAAAAAAGTCGCTAGAGAAAGCGGCTATGAAGGACGACCCCTCATCGAAGAGTTTAAAAGAGGATTGAGTGGAGTATTGAGGAGGAAGCTAGCAGAAGCAGAGGAACCCCCGACCACCATAGGAGAGTGGCAAGAGAGGGCAGTAAGATTAGATAGAAATCAGAGGCAGAGCAGGGCAGAGGAGAGGATGTTGGGGAGGAATGCGGCGCGCCCAGGGGGAAATGCGTAGCCAAGGGGAGGATTTGGGGGGGGGTCATACGGAGGAAGAGGAGGACATATAACCTGGTGGCCAGGAGTTCTGCATACAGGAGAGAATAGGGGAGCTGGGGGAAATACGTTCAGAGGAGGATATCAAATGGGTCCATGGAGAGACCCAAACGCAATGGATATCAACAGAGGAAGAGGGGGAGATAGGACGTGCTACCATTGCGGGAAGTTTGGCCATATGGCCCGGAATTGTTGGGAGAGGAATAAAGCAAGAGTAGTGGAAATGCTGCAAGAGTCGGCAAAAGAGAATGGAGGTCAATAAGCTCTTGGTTGGCCTCCTCAAATCTGTACAGTGTATTGTGCCTGGAAAAACTGGGCAATAAATTAAACTTTGCAAAAAACACTGAGAGAGTAAGAAACGTGCGGCGCACCCTACGACCACTAAGAGAAGTGTGGATGAAAGTAGGACTAGAGAAGCTAGAAAGTCATGAAGGGGTAGCAGTAAAAGCTCTGTTAGATAGTGGAGCGACAGGTCTATTCATGGATACGATCTTTGCGAGAGAGAAAGGGTTCAAAATGGAAAGAATGAAGAACCCTCTACTAGTTAAAAATGTGGATGGAACAGTAAACACGGGAGGAGCAATAACACACCAAGTCGAGTGCAACATGTTCTTCAAGGGACATGTGGAAAGAGTTAGGATGGATGTGTGTAACCTGGGGAAAACAGAAGTGATATTAGGAATGCCGTGGTTGGCGGCCCATAACCCAGAGATAGATTGGGAGAAAGGGGAAGTAAAGATGATGAGGTGTCCACCCATATGTGGAAAGAGAAAGCAAGAGGAAAGGAAAGAAGTAAAGAAGATAGAAAAGGATGAAGACGAAGAGACACTAAGGAAATTAGTGCCTAAGAGGTTTTGGAAGTGGAAGAAAGTCTTTGGAAAGAGAGAGTCAGAAAGAATGCCAGTGCGAAAGGCCTGGGACCATGCGATTGAATTAAAGGAGGGGTTTACACCAAAGAAAGGAAAGGTGTATTCATTGTCAAGGGAAGAAAGAGAGGAAGTGCAGGCATTTGTAGAAGATCAATTGCGAAAAGGGTATATCCGACCCTCCAAGTCACCGCAAACCTTGCCAGTGCACTTTGTGGCGAAGAAAGACAGCAAAAGGAGGATGGTCCAAGACTATTGTCATATAAACCAATGGACGGTGAAAAATGGATACCCATTACCACTTATCGCAGACATTCTGGATGGAGTAGGGAAAAGGAAGGTGTTTACAAAGTTAGACCTGAGGTGGGGCTATAACAATGTCAGAATCAAGGAGGGAGACGAATGGAAAGCAGTATTCACTATGCACATTGGAGCATATGAACCCACAGTAATGTATTTCGGGTTAACAAACTCCCCCACTACTTTTCAGACAATGATGAATGACCTCTTCCGGGACCTTATAAATCAGGGAGATACGGCGACCTTCATTGATGACATCCTAGTGGCAACAGATACAGAGGAAGGACATGACAAGTTGGTAGAAGAAGTGTTGAAAAGACTGGAAGAAAATGACTTGTTCGTAAAACCAGAAAAGTGCAAGTGGAAAGTGAGAGAGGTGGAATTCCTGGGAGTAGTAATCGGGCCCAGAGGGGTAGAAATGCAAAGAGAAAAGGTGGAAGGAGTGCTAAACTGGCCAGCACCAAGAAACGTCAAAGAGGTGCAGAAATTCCTGGGCCTAGCCAACTACTATAGAAGGTTCATAAAGGACTTTGCTAAATTAGCGGCACCTTTACATATGCTAGTCAGAAAGGAACAGAAGTGGAAGTGGGAAAAGGAGCAAGAAGAAGCATTTGGGAAACTAAAAAGAGTGTTCACAACAGAACCCATTTTAGCAATACCAGATATAGATAGAGAAATGAGAGTGGAGGCGGATGCCTCAGATTATGCAATGGGAGGAGTATTGTCGCTAAAGTGTGAAGATGGCAAATGGAGACCGGTAGCCTTTATCTCAAAATCGTTAAATGCTACAGAATGAAATTATGAAATTCACGACAAAGAGATGTTGGCAGTCATCAGATGCCTTGAAGCATGGAGGCATTACTTGGAAGGAGCAAAACTGGAATTCAAAATCTGGACAGACCACAAAAACCTCCAGTATTTCATGACGAGTCAAAAGCTGAACCAACAACAAGCGCGATGGGCACTATACCTATCACGATTCAACTTCACCTTAAAACACGTTCCAGGAAAGAGTATGGGGAAGGCAGACGGACTAAGTAGAAGGCCAGATTGGCAAGAAGGAGTGGAGAAGGATAACGAAGATCAAACGTTAATCTGGCCAGAGTGGGTCAGAGGAGTAGAAACGGTAATAGAAGAGAGAGACTTAAGGAAAAGAATAAAGAAGGGGACAAAAGGGTAGTAAAGGCAGTAGAAGAGCTAAAGAAGGCGGGGGTAAAAATGCTGAGAGACGAGGAATGGGAGATAGAGGACGGAGTAGTACTAAAGGAGGGAAGGATATACGTACCAGAAGGGGAACTTAGGGGGGAAATAATATGACTACATCACGATACCCCAGTAGGAGGACACGGGGGAAGATGGAAGACAACGGAATTGGTCACTAGAAACTATTGGTGGCCAGGAGTAATAAAGGAGGTTGGAAAATATGTAGATGGATGCGATGCCTGTCAAAGATACAAGAATTGAAGTGAGGCACCAGTGGGCAAACTAATGCCTAACGCAATCCCAGAGAAGCCATGGAGTCACATCTCAGCAGACTTCATCACTAAGCTACCCCTAGCTCAGGGATATGATGCCATTCTAGTAGTGTGTGATCATTTCAGCAAAATGGCACACTTCATAGCAACAACAGAAAAGATGTCAGCAGAGGGACTTGCCAAACTATTTCGAGATCATGTATGGAAGCTGCATGGACTTCCAGAAAGCATCATATCAGATAGAGGAGTACAGTTTGCAGCGGGAATGATGAAGGAGTTGAATAACTTGCTGGGGATTCAAACAAAACTCTCTACAGCCTATCACCCGCAAACCGATGGGCAGACGGAAAGGGTGAACCAGGAGTTAGAGCAGTATCTGAGGGTCTTTATTGACCATAGACAAGAACAGTGGCCGGATTGGCTAGGAACGGCAGAATTCACGTACAACAACAAGATTCACGCAACAACAAAAATATCGCTGTTCAAGGTAAACTATGGCCAAGACCCAAGGATGGGATTCGAGGGAAGAAGGAAGGGAAAATATGAAGCGGCAGGAAAGTTCATAGAGAAAATGAGGAAGATCCAGGAAGAGGCGAAAGCAGCACTAGGGAAAGCACAGGAGGAAATGAAGAAGTTTGCAGATAGGAAACGAGGGAAGGGAGAGGAATACAGAGTAGGGGACTTAGTACTATTAAGTATGAAGGACTTGAAATGGCAGATGAAGGGGAGAAGATCGGAAAAACTGATAGAATGTTTTGTGGGCCCTTATAAAGTCAAAGGGATCGTCTCTAGCAACGCAATAGAATTAGAATTACCTAAATCTATTAAAATACACCCTGTAGTTAACGTAAGTAGAGTACAACTTTACAAACTACAGGTAGAGGGACAGAAGAAGACACCACTGAAACTGGTCATCATTGAGGGGGAGGAAGAGTTCAAAGTGGAAAAAATCTTGAACAAAAGAATGGTGTGGGGAAAAGATAAGTTCTTAGTATGGTGGAAGGGATATACGGTGGAAGAAGATACGTGGGAGAATAGGGAGAATCTAGGAAATGCGAAAGAGCTGGTAGAAGAGTTTGAGAGGGAGTATGGGGAAGAGGCAGAAGAACTTAGGCAACAGGAGCTGGAAGAAGAAGAGAAGGAATTTTGCTGGGAATTACCAAGGGAATTTACGGCCAAACTACTATATGGATGGGGGAGAAAAAGATATGAAAAGGAAAGAAAGAGGAGATGGGACAAGAATTGGAATCGATGGAAAAATTCCTCAGGACGAGGAATCTTGAAGGGGGGGCCATGTTATGAGAGCCCTAAGAAGGAACAAGTTTCCCACATGTTCAAACACTTAGTCGCAAATATCAAGTCATACAGACAAGATATAAATAGCATGGGAACTTAAGTAATCATATCACATGACAAGGTCATATGATTGTAGAACATTCTAGAAGGACATATGATCGTGGACTAGTAGTGTACAGCCACTTGTAAAAGTAGTATAAGTAGGTAGTCCAATCCAACAGAGAACTCCATCGAGTTCTTCCTAAACACTCACATCGAGTTCTTCCTAAACACTCACATCGAGTGGTCCTTGAGTCATCAAGACTTAGCGATAACATACTCTCTGACTTGACCAAAAAGAATAGTACCTGGACTTAGGGTGTAGGTTTTGACTTTGTACTCTATTATAAACTAGAAAAAATGATATAGACAGAAGACCTTTTGTCCAGATGAGTGTCATGAGTTGCCCTGGCTATGGCAAAGTACTATAAATAGATTGGATATGAACTAGAGTTAAACTGGTAGCTGATGGACAACTTGTAGTATAAAAAAGGACAAATAGTATACCTGTATATATAGTAGACTGCAATTAAGTGAGAACTCCATTGAGTTCTCTTTTAACCCTGAAGAACCACCTTGAGTTAAACCCTAGCTTAAGGTTTCTGAGTCAGTCACTGACAACAAGCAGACCATGAGATGGGAACAGACCTCAACAATATGAACCAGATGTTGCTAAAACATGAGTTCTTTGCTATCAATGTACTAGAGGCTACTTATGAGATATCAATAAATAATGAAGTAATCCTAAGAGAGGTCAAAGCTGCACTCTTATTGGATGGAGTCACTAAAGACTATAAGATGTTGTCATGCTGGATAGCCTCTTTAGGCAATTTAAGTAATATTTATTACAAGTCCATACTATAATTCAGCTTGAGTAGCAAAGATGACACTGATTATATACCACTAGACCTCCAGTTTTGGACTTGCATATATTACCCAAGTAGCAGAATAGCAGCTGTGACTACTGCTATACTAGCCTCACAGGGCCTGTCCAGCCATTTTGTATTAGACACAAACCAGAAATTCCCTCTAGAAGTGCTCTCAAGGACAACCAAACCTTGGAGAAACTAGTCTCCTCTGATAGAAGGACATTACAGCTTAGCAGCCATTGTATTTCATGGATTAGGCCTTAGTGCAACCTTCAGACCTCAGCAATCATTTTTGATATTCTCTATGATTAGAAATGTTGTGAGCAATCCTCTCAAAAGCAATGCCGTTAGGGGATTTGGGAAGAGAGAGACATCAGGGACTAAGGAGGAAGGTCAAGAGTATAGAGAATGAGATAGAGGGATTGAGGAAGTTGGAGCCAGGGAGAATCAATAAAGATACTAATCTCAAGAGCAGATCACCTGCACTAACCTTGAGACTTCTCAAGTAGCATTTGAAAGCCAGGTTCAATGGGTAGACATAGGAGAGGACCAGATAGAAGAATTAGGAGGGATGGAGAATACTAGCTGTGTGATCAGAAGGGGACCCTACTTTATCATTCTACTCCCTACTATAATAGGTTGTTGGAATGTTTCTCTTGTTTCTTAATTGCTAATTCTATGATTTGTAATCCTAATATATACTCTAGGAGCACAGAGGGGTTCAACAACAACTTACTCTCATTATTCTCCTCTCTGTTACTCTAGAGCTCCCCTGCTATTTTTGAGTAACTAAGTTTTCTGTTTGTTTTCTTTATAAAAACTCTATAAAACTTCTCTTGAAGGATATATCTCACTTTGAGAAGGACTTGGGCATTTGCTCAACTAGAAGTTTAACCACTCACTATACATTTTTGGAGTAAGTTTCCAACTGTATGGTCAGTTGAAGTAGAGTCTACACAAGGATGTGGGAGTTCTAGGCAGTACTGCTATATCAACAGCAAGCCAGACTACTAGACTAGTTTTAAAAGGGTAGTGTCATAGTACAAGATGAATACACACTTTCAAAATCCACAATCAACTGGGGCTTGCTCTTAAGCAGATACTAAAAAACATTTCAGCTTCTAGGTTTTCATTGGTTCTCTTTATATCTACTTTTGTAAGCTTTCTATTCTTTGATTTACCTCTCTAGTACCTACTCAATTGCATACAACTGTGACATAGCTTGGAGATTTTGTATTTCTGATCTGTTCTGCTTACTTTTGTTATTTTATTTCCCCATTAACATTACTCAAGTCTGGTCCAAGAGAATTTGAAAAATCCTTGCAAGACTAGAACTATAAGAATAGACTAATCCTGTATAGAGGGAAAGTTTATATTCCCTATGGTGTAGAAGACACCTTGCAATAACAGATCATCAAGATATACCTGTAGTGACTTAGCCTGAGATGACTTAATCACCCTCCTAGTCTGAGTTGATAAGGAGAACTCGATAGAGTTCCCATTCATTTGCTGTACATTACTTATACACATTCTGTATTTACCCTTATTTATAAAGTCCTGTGTGTCTTCTTTGAGTTGTTCTCCCTCATGCGTCCATTGGTTTTCTAATTAAAATAAAAGAAAAGGAAAAGAAAATAAATAATGACTTAGTTGTTTGGCCAAGTCATAACACCTTGCTCAATTGTCCTTAACTACTCTATTTTCTGCTCCTCTTCCACCATTTCCCCAAACCTATTTCTCATTTTCCTAAACAGTTCTTCTGCTGTCTCTACTTCTAATTCTTCCTTTGATAACTCGTCCAACAGATTATCTTTCCATACCTCTGCTACCCCCTCCTATACATAAGATAGCATCCAGGCTATCTTTGTCATCTCTGATTCCTCTGTTATTTTCATACTTAAATATAAACAAGCCATATTAATGAACACATTCACCTCCTCTATTCTAAGTGAGGGGAGAGGGTTGTAGTGCAGAAGTAGCAGGTTGCTCTGCAGGTTGCTGTTATTATTGCTGCTGTTGCCAGGACATGTATAGCAGTGGTGGTAATAGTAATGGTAATGATGATGATGATTCCTTGTAAGAGGACAAGTAGTCTTTTTCGTCTGAACTTATGACTAGTTACCAACTAAAAGGGTGAAACAATATTATCTCTAAGAAGGGAATCTCTAAGCTAGATGGGCCTTTAAGAGGTTACCATTGTTCCCCTGCATGGACTGATTACAATAGACCAGTAGCATAGAGCTGATAGTGAAGAATTATATACAAGCTTACTTAATGTCACAAACTTCATTCAGACCATAACTCTGGGAATACTTGACCGATTTTGACAATCTAAATGGCTACAAAAAGCCCTTAAGAAGACCTTTCAAACAGTACCAAAAACATTTCAAAGCAATCAGTATTCACTGAGTTATTAGCAGATCAGTCAGTGATCACCAAGTCACCAAACACTAAATTACCAATATCTCGGGAACCACTTAATGTAATCATTCACTTCAATGACCATTGTGAAGCTCTCTTCAATGCACTTCTTTTGGCCATAAATAGGCCACAAGGAAATAAGATCCCATGGAGATACAAGATCCTCAATGTTTGCACATAACACTGATCTTTATCTATAGATTATCATCTGTCCTTGAATAGAACAAAGAACTGCCCTAAGATAGTTAGGTTATCTCTATTTCAAGAACAATAGCACTCCTATATGTAGAACAATAGGTATTGATCATATGGTAGGCTGTCCTGGTACACAGACCACCACAATTATGTATTTAAGGACTGTATGTCTGAGGATAAATCTCAGACTTAACAATATCTTTTGCTACTGTCTAAACTTTGCTTTTTTGAGCCTTTTGATTATTAAATCATCAACTCACAAATCAGTAAGTGGCCATTTGTGATATTAGGTAGAGATACAACAACATGAGAATCAAGAAAGGCAATGAATGGAAGATAATATTTACAATATACATAGGAGTATATGAACCAATAGTTATATATTTTGGTTTGACAAACTCTCCCACTACCTTCCAAACCATGATGAATGATCTGTTCTGGGACATAATCAACCAAGGAAATATAGCAATCTTCATTAACAACATAATAGTAGCCATGGATACTGAGAAAGGACATAATAAGCTAGTAGAGAAGGTGTTGGGAAGGCTGGAGGAGAATGACCTATTTGTCAAACCAGAGAAATGTCAATGGAAAGTGAAAGAAGTAGAATTTTTAGGTGTGGTGATTGGTCTATAGGGAGTCAAGATGCAAAGGAAAAAGGTAGAGGAAGTGCTAAACTAGCTAGTGCCAAAAAACATAAAAAAGGTACAAAAGTTCCTAGAGCTTGCCAACTATTACAGGCAGTTCATTAAGGATTTTGCTAGAATTGCAGCCTCACTGTATCAGTTGGTCAGAAAGGAAAAAAAGTAGAGATGGGAGAAAAAACAAGTGAAAGTGTTTGAAAAGTTGAAAAAGATGTTCACAACTGAACCAGTTCTGGTCATCCCTAACCTGGATAAGAAAATGAGAGTAGAGGCTGATGCCTTGGATTATGCAACAGGAGGAGTGCTATCAGTTAAATGCAAGGATGAGAGATGGAGACCAGTTGCCTTTATCTCCAAGTTGTTAAATGCAACAGAGTGCAATTACAAAATCCATGACAAGAAAATGCTAGTAGTAATTCAATGTCTAGAAGTATAGAGGCATTACTTAGAGGAAGCAAAAGTAAAGTTCAAAATCTGGACAGATCACAAAAACCTCCAGTGTTATGAGAGCCCCAAACAGGAAAAGATTTCCCATGCATTTGAACACTTAGTCCAAAACCTCAAAGCATACAATGGGGTCAAGATATAAATAGTGTGGGAACTTAGCAAGTCAAATCACATGACAAGGTCAGGTGGTCATGGAACATTCTAGAAAGGACATGTGATTGTGGGACTTTAGAGTACAGCCACTGTAGTAGTAGTATAAGTAAGGCTGCAATCCAATGAAGAACTCCATCAAGTTCTTCTTGAACATCCATCTAGGGTGATTACTAAGGACATTCACTGTCTATCAATAACATCCAGTACTTCATGACTAGTCAGAAGTTAAATCAAAGACAAGCCAGATGGGTCTTATACCTATCATAATTTGACTTCTCCCTGAAGCATATTCCAGAAAAGAATATGGGAAAGGCAGATGGACTGAGCCAGAGACCTGATTGGCAGAAAAGGGTAGAAAATGATAATAAAGATTAGATATTAATGAAACCAGGATGGATAAAAAGAACAGAGATATTGATAGAGGAGGGTAATCTGAGGAAGAGAATTCAGAAGATACAAGAAGGGGATGAGAGAGTAGTTAAGGCAGTAGAAGAACTAAAGAAAGCAGAAATGAAAATATTGAGAGTTGAAGAGTAGACAATAGAGGAGAGAATAGTCATGAAGGAGAGATAGATCTATGTACTAAAAGGGGAATTAAGGGGGGAGGTGATACAGCTACATTACAATATACCAGTAGAGAGACATAAAGGAAAATGAAAGACAACAGAACTGGTGACAAGAAACTATTGGTGACTGAAAGTTACAAAGGAAGTAGGAAAATATATGGACGGATGTGATGCTTGTCAACAATACAAGAATAGAAGTGAAGCCCCAGCAGGAAAACTGATGCCCAATGTGATCCTGGAGAAACCATGGAGTCATATTTCAGCAGACTTCATTACCAAACTACCTTTGGCTCAGGGTTATAATGCAATTCTAGTAGTTTGTGATTGTTTCAGTAAAATGGCACATTTTATAGCAACTACAGAGAAAATATCAGCAGAGAGACTTGCTAGGTTATTCAGGAATTATATCTAGAAATTGCATGGTCTTCCAGAAAGCATCATACTAGACAAAGAAGTGTAGTTTGCAGTAGGAATGATGAGGGAGTTGAACGAGCTGCTGGGGATCTAGACAAAGCTATCAACAGCCTATCATCCCTAAACAGATGGGCAAACAGAGAGGATCAATCAGGAGCTGGAACAATACCTGAGGATCTTTATTGATCACAGACAGAAGCAATGGCCAGACTGGTTAGAAACTGCTAAATTCACATATAATAACAAATTTTATTTAGCTACAAAAGTATTTCCCTTTAAGGAAAACTGGTCAGGATCTACAAATGGGATTTGAAGGAAGAAGAAGAGGGAAGTTTGAAGCAGTAGAGAAGTTTGTGAAAAGAATAAAGAAAATTCAGGAAGAGGCAAAAGCAGTATTGGAAAAGGCACAGGAGAAGATGAAGAAGTATACAGACAAAAAACAAGAAGAAGAGGAAGAGTATAAAGTTGGGAACTTAGTGTTATTAAGTACAAAAGATCTCAAGTAGCAGATAGTAGGAAGGAGGTTGGAGAAGCTGATAGAGTAGTTTATAGGGCCTTACAAGATCAAAGGAATTGTCTTGACAAATGCTATAGAATTAGAACTACCTAGTTCTATTAAGATACATCCTGTAGTTAACGTAAGCCAAGTATAGTTATACAGGCCCCAGGTGGAAAGATAAAAGAAAACCCTACCAAAACTAGTTATTATCAAGGGAGAAGAGGAATTCAAGGTGGAAAAAATACTAAACAAAAGGATAGTTAGAGGGAAGAAAAGGTTTTTAGTACAATAGAAGGAGTATACAGCAGAGGGAGACACTTGGAAAAGCAGGGAAAACCTAAAGAATATGAAGGAGCTAGTTGAAGAGTTTGAAAGGGAGTATGGAGAAAAGGCTGAAGAAGTAAGGCAATAGGAAGAAGAAGACAATAAAAAGAAGTTCTCAAGGGAACTCCCAGAAAGATTTACAGCAAAAATACTATAGGGGTAGTCAAATAAGGAATAAAAAAGACAGAGGGAAAGAAGATAGAAGAAAAACTGGAGACAATGGAAAAATTCCTTGGGATGAGAAAACTTGAAGGAAGGGCTATATTATGAGATAACTCCTAAGAAGGAAACTATTTCTTGCATATTTATCAACTTGATAGGAAATATCCAAGAATACAATGTGGGAAAGATATAAATAGCATGGGAAGGATTATGTAAGATATGTATAGTTATTAGTAAGGGTCTTGTGATTGTGGAAGATGGGCATACAGAACATCCAATATCTATATGAGTATCTAGTGGAATCCAATGAGGAACTCAATATATTGAGTTCTTTTTGAACAACTACCTTGGTTAAGCTCTAAGTCCTCACAACTACATGCTAACAAGTTCTTTCTGAACAACCACCTTGGTTGAGCTCTAAGTTCTCATGACTATACACTAACATACTTCAAACTATGCTACTAGAGGAGTACTATCAATAAAGTACTCTAATGAGTTATAAAGACCAGTTGCTTTCATTTCTAAATCTCTAAGTAATACAGAGAGAAATTACAAAATTCATGACAAAGAAATGTTAGCAGTAGTCAGATATTTAGAAGCATGGAGGTATTTTCTGGAAGGAACAACAATAAAATTTGAGATTTGGACAGACCACAAAAATTGAATTGAAAACAAGTAAGATGGACATTGTGCCTATCAAGATTTAATTTTATGTTGAAGCATGTTCTAGGGAGTAAAATAGGGAAGGCAAATAGCTTAAGTAGGAGGCTAGACTGGGAAATAGGAGTAGAAAGGGACAATGAGGATGAGATGTTGGTGAAACTAGAGTAGTTGGAAGTAAGAAAAACAGAGAAGGTAGAAATAATAGTAGAAGGAATAGACTTACTAGAAAAAGTAAGACAGTCAAAAGTAAAAGATAATGAAGTGGTCAGAGCAGTAGAAGAAATAAAACAAGCTGGAGTAAAAATGTTGTGAGATGAAAAGTGAAGAGAAGTAGATGGTGTCATATATAAAGAAGGAAAGGTGTATGTGCCTAAAGATAATAAGTTGAGAGCAGAAATAATTAGGTTATATCATGACATGCCAGTAGGAGGATAGAGGACAGTGGAAGATGGTAGAATTAGCTACCAGAAACTTTTGGTAGGCAGGAGTAACCAAGAAAATGAAGCAATATATGGAAGGATGCAATTCCTGCCAAAGAAACAAGAACTGCACAGAACAGCTAGTGGGCAAATTAATGCCTAATTCAATCCCAGAAAGACCTTGGACACATATTTCAGCAGACTTTATCACTAAGTTGCTGTTAGCTCAGGGATATGACTCAATCTTAGTGGTGGTAGATAGGTTAACAAAAATGGTCTACTTTATTTCTACTACAGAAAAAACATTGACAGAAGGACTGGTTAGGCTATTCAGGGACAACATGTGGAAATTGCATGGGCTACCCAAGAGTATTATCTCAGATAGAGGACCACAGTTTCATAGCAGAATTAATGAGGGAGTTGAATAGAATGTTGGAGATTGAAAACAAGATGTCAATGGCATTCTACTCTCAGATAAATAGACAAACAGAGAGGGTTAACCAGAAGTTGGAACAGTACTTAAGGATATTCATTGACCATAGACAAGAACAGTGGCCAGACTGGTTAGGAACAGTAAAGCTTGCATACAACAACAAAGCACACTTAAGCACAAAGACATTGCCCTTTAAAGTAAACTATGGGTAAGATCCTAGGATGGGGTTTAAAGTGAGAAGGAAGGGGAAGTACAAAGGGGCAGAGAAATTTGTGATGAAAATAAAGGAGATTCAAGAAAAGGCAAAAGTGGTACTAGAAAAGGCACAAGAAGAGATAAAAAAGTATACAGATAGGAAGAGAGCAGAGGTTGATGAGTACAGAGTAGAGGACTTGGTAATGCTCAGCACCAGGGATTTGAAATATCAAATAGTCAGTAGAAGGACAAAGAAGTTGATAGAGAAATTTGTAGGGCCTTATAAGATAAAGAAAGTCATATTATCAAATGCAGTAGAATTAGAACTACCTAGTATAGTAAAAATACATCTGGTAGTTAATGTTAGTAGAGTACAGAAATATGTAGGGCAAGTAGAGGGGCAGAGAAAGGAGCAACTAGCTCCAGCTATAATTAAGGGAGAAAAGGAATGGGAAGTTGAGAAAATTCTGAACAAGCAACAAATAAGAGGAAAAAATAAATACTTGGTATGGTGGAAAGGGTTCACAGCTGAATCTAGTACTTGGGAAGGAAAAAAAAATTTAGAGAATACAAAGAAAACAGTCAAAGAATTTGAGAAAGAATATTGGTGAGATATAGAAGATGTCAGAAGACAGGAAAGAGAAGAAGAAACATTTAAGAAAGGGGAACTGCCAGGGAAATTTATTGCAAGAAAGCTATTTGGTTGGTTAGACAAAAGATACAATGAGGAATACTGGACAAGGTTGAAAAGAAATTGGAGACAATAGAAAGGAGAAAGAACAAGAGGACAAAGAACAATGGAAACAATAAAAGAAGAAGAAGAAGAAATTGAGCAAGAAAATTTGGGACTCAGAGAGTAGACAGAGGAAGATGATAGTAAAATGGAGAATATTTGTGATCTCTACTATGAGTTGTAAAAATCCTCAGGACAAGGAACCTTGAGAGGGGGGGTGGTGTTATGATACAGCCAAAACAGCTAAGTTATTATTTATATTTCTTTTCTTTTCTTTTTTTCATTTAATTAAATAAGTAGTGGACATGCAAGAGAGAATGACTTAAAGGAGATGCATGGGACTTTATAAATAGAAGTAAATACAGAATGTATATAAGTAGTGTACAGCAATTGAATGGGAACTCTATTGAGTTCTCCTTGTTAACTTGGACTAGAAGTAGCTCTAAGACATCACAGTCTAAGTTCTTACAAGACACATCTACCAGATAGACTTCAATACTATCTTTGGACCCAGACCCATTTCTTTGAAACACAGCAACCTTGGAGGGGGGGTGAATGTAAGGGAATTGCACTGTTATCAATGGACAGTGAATGTCCTTAGTGATCACCCTAGGTGGATGTTCAAGAAGAACTTGATGGAGTTCTTCGTTGGATTACAGCCCTACTTATACTACTGCTACAGTGGCTGTACCCTAGAGTCCCACGATCACATGTCCTTTCCAGAATGTTCTATGATCATCTGACCTTGTCATGTGATTTGACTTACTGAGTCCCCACCCTATTTATATCCTTACCCTATTGTATGCTTTGAGGTTTTGGATTAAGTGTTCAAATGCATGGAAAACCTTTTCCTGTTTGGGGCTCTCATAACATGCACCAAAGTCCACTCCTGATGTGCTAGTGGTAGTATACCAGAGCAACCCTGCAACTAATTAAATTCCAATTATCTCATATTTAATTAGTTGCCCACTCCTGTATTTTTGTCTCTGATGGCTGAGATATTCCATAGTCAAGAGGGCTTGTATATATAGTGTAGATTACCCTCCAGGAGTCTTATTCTATTCTCTGAGGTTTCTTCTGGAGGTAAGTTGTAATGCATTTCAGAGTCTATTTATATACTAAGATTTCTCCTGGAGTCACTCTGCTCCAGTCACCCTTGCACTTCTTCTTCTAGCCTCCCTTCCTTCTCTTCTCTACAATTGCACCATGTGGATATGTCCAACATTGCCTTCCATCCTACCATACCAGCCTGTCACTACCATGTGCTCCTGTTCCACCTCTATACTGCCACTTCCTATCAATATCTCCTGACCTCCCAACTGGCTACTTTCTACCTAAGTACAATCTAGAAACTGGCTTTAGCACATGTAAGTATGTTAGCTCATGATATCATTGTGTACCATGTTCACTTCTTGGTTGAGTCTAGCAATGATAAGATTACAAGTTATTGATAGACTTTTGATCTGTTGCTTTGGCATTATATTCATCTAGTCTGTTCTAGATTGAAAGTCTACAACATTCCAAAGGTGTTCTAGAGTTTTTGAGTTCTAGAGCATCAACATTAATAGTCTGTTTCTAAGAAACCTGATGCTAGCTCACCAGTCTTACCTCCTGAGGTATGTGCTATTAAGTAAGTGACAGCTTGGTGACTGTCTGGTAGGAGTGACCTTTGGTGGTCTTTTATATGTCTAAGGGCTTGTAGGAGGTTTCTAGGATGAACTCAGATACTGAATTTAGGGGTATAAAGTGTATTCCATGTTACATTTCCACAGAAAATTCATTGGTAGTGTAACAGTATGCTGTTGATTGAGCATGCTGCTCATAAGAGAGTTGTATTGTTCTAGAGACATTATGATATATCCCTAGAAAAGTTGAATGAAAGTCTGATTTCACTAATTACACTACATCTACTAGGGTACAAGATCTTTACCCAGCTAGAGTCCTACTGCCCTACTTGCTACTACTATAATAATATGGTTATACTATTACCCCAAGGAGAGGATCTCTAACCTAAATGCCTTTCTAAGGATACAGCATTACTCCTCTGTGTACACAGTCCACAATAGAACTTTAGCACAAGGTTTACAAAGTGAAAAAAGTATGAGTAAACTACTGAGCACCACTCAATTGTAAGGTCAGGTCTCAGACACAATACCTGAGCTTGGTACTGTGCTTCCACTGATAGTCCCTAACTGACTATTAAGTCTCCTCAAGCTAAGGGCCTGGCTATGTATGGAGATGACTAGTAATCATGATGACCACCAGTTGAGAGTCAAAAAGATTATAAGAATTAAGATAAGCAAGGTCCAAGGCAGATAGTGCTCTGGATGTGGAATCAAGTTCTAGTGTAGTGACTTAGCCTAAGACAACTTAATTACACTCCAAGTCCAAGTTGACAAGGAGAACTCAATAGAGTTTTCATTTGATTCTGTATACTACTTATACAACTACTATATGGTCTGTGCACTACTTTCCCATACTTATCATGTGATGTGACATCCTGACATCCTGACATGTGACTGTAACATACAACATTGTCATGTGACACTTTCCCACACTCCTTCCTTGTATAGTAAGTCCAGATAAAAAAAGAAAAGAAAAGTAAAAGAAAGTAAAATAAAATAATGACTTAGCCATTTTGCCAAGTTATGACAGGTATGGAGACTTGAGGCTATCAAAAATAGCATGCTATCTACTGACAAATCAATAATCATTTGCTCAAGTTTTTGATCTAGTCATGATAAAGGAGAAAACAGCATGGTGACCAGGCCTCGTGGCACAGGACAATACATTGATGCTTGGGATGGTGGTGAAGCATTTCATGACCTCTGAAAATCTTTAAAAAACCCTCAGGGTATGCCATTTTTTCCAACAATCCCCCATGACGTCTTGTCTCAACTTCCATTTTTTCAACAAGCTGCCTCTCAATGTCAAGCGTATGATTTTCGAGGTGGCATTTGAAGACAGTAACTGCGACGCAGTAGAGTTAGCATGGGTGTCACGCGAAGTCAGGGCCTGGTGAGTTCTGCTCCTCCCTTATGACCTATCTCTGAATCAATCTGTACAGGATAGAGCCTCGGGTGTATGAGGGTGTTTTCGTCGATCCTCAAAATACGTTTTCCCCTGCGAATCAATCGAATACGTTACAAGATGCTACTAGCTAGACTCCAAACCCAATGGGAACCTCAAGATTTATATACAAAACATGTCCAGCGGCTCATGATCAACGAATTGCACCTGGCCCCAACTTTTTTGCCACTGTGCAGAAATCTCACGAGCCTAGCAATCTTGTGTTTTCCTGGGGAGCCCCATCAAGCAATAATGCATCCCCTTTTCACCTCTAACACCTTATCCTTTCCAAAACTCCGACGGCTTTATCTTCGGTGGAAGATACTTCCTCCCGAGCAGCGCTCATTTCATAATCCAATTTTCCGGAGTCTAACTCATCTTGAGGTCAATTACGATCAAAAGATGTATTGGTCTGACCTCTCTTCACTCAAGAACTTGACAAATTTGTGCTTAAACTGCAGATACACAGTGATTGAAAATGCGAGGGCTCTTGAATATGCGCTTGACAGCGTCATCCATGTTCTGGTTCCAAATCTTCCTTCAAGCCTGAAATACTTTACGGTCATGTTTGAATCCCGGTGTGCCGCGTACTCAGCCTCCGAATACTGCACTCAGATTTGTTGGGATATCGAAATAGGAAAATACGACTCTCGTCTTCTGTTAGACTGGTCGGGTTTTGGACCTAAGCGAGCTACCAGTGAGCAAACTCTCCTCAGATGCGATCTTGATTTTGTGTACTCCTGGATATACCCACCTTCCTGCTATGAGGACTATTGGAGGAGGGCGGAATTGGATATCGAGAATCGTAACCGTACATACGGCTTAGTGTAGATAGTAGATATCGGGAATTGTTTTCTACACAGCAATAGACCGGACTTGAAGAACAAACTCGATGCCTCTAATTGAGTTAATTGAGTTTGAAAAATCAAACCAGTTATGTAATGACGTCAGTGTCTTTCCGAAAAAATATATTTTCAATGTGCTTTCTGAACCAGGCTTCCTGGAAAACAACAGCCTCACCCTCCAGTAAGCGCTTTTATGCTCTACCTGAATTTTATAAATCATCTCATAGGTGGCAGTATGAAACAGATAAAAATTGCGGATGCTTATTAAAGGTTGAACTCTTTTAATAAGTGACGAATTTCACTTTTCTCAAACGAAGACTGAAGCCGGATCATCCATCGGACTCGAATGAGCTACATATCAATCGGTGGTTGCACGGCTCCTAGGTGGTACCGAGAAAGAGCATTCTTTGCAGCACCTGAGATTTCAACTTTTGTCATTTTTGTAGTCAGACCAAATAAAATAATGATATATACAAGTCAACCTCGAAAAAGTTCGAATACTATAGACAAAAAAACAGTCCATGCTTATGTCAACTTCAGAAACAATTGTATCTGTCATCTCCACTCTGTACTTCTGAACAAACGAAAAAATTCGGATGTAGCTCTCAGATCGATGTTTCCACCTCCTATATGGTAACAAGTCTTTCGTGTGAGAGCCGGAACGTTGCTATAGGGGCGAACAAGCCGAGTCAGCATATATGACCCCGATGATAGTAATAAAACAGAGTACTCACTGGCACAGATATCATCATGGGCTTCCACGAATCGGTTACAAAACACACAATGGGTGTGGATGAAACTGATTGAGCCGGGAAGATGGATGATGGATGATGGATCAAGTTCGAAAACTGTCATTATGGATGACGATCAGTCGTCGAAGTCGGGGCAGGGTATGCCGTGCTTGTGGAGGATAGACCTCAGCGTCAAAGCGCGGGTCTTCCAGATCTCCTTCTCAGTGGTCAACCGCTCAACTGCCTGCTCGAGCGCAATCTTGTGCTCGAGCTTCTTCATCCTACTCTTTCTAGCTGCAATTGTGTTCTTCCTCCTCCTCTTTTCGATCTCCTGTTGGTCATTGTTGGGAATTCCAGACCGCTCCTCCTCCAGCTCATCCTCTTCGCCTTCGGACGGAAGGGATGTGCGCCGCTTCTTCTGGGTGTAGAAAGAAGGAACGTCTTTGCGAGACGTGACGGAGGGTGTGACGTATCGCCTCGGTTGGGTAGGCGCATCGAGGGCAAGGACACTTTCGGGAGAGTGGCGTTTGGTAGGGCTGTAAGTAACTGGGATACCTCCAGGACAGCGTGCCATGTGAGGTGCGGCATACATGCCTCCAGCGGGATCAACAGAGGAAGATATGTAGGTGGAGCAGAAGAGAGTAGGAGAGCTGATAGACTCGAGAGAGTACTCGTAGGGAAGTTCGTTCTGCATTGGGGGCTGTATGGATCAATGTAGAAGAGAAAGGAGTCGTTGCAGACATTATATACCCTAGACTTCATTCCCTGCCCCAGAAGGCGATGCCGACTCTCAGCCTAAAATAGCCGGCACAGCACCCGACTTTTTGACGCGGCTGTGCATTGAGTTGATCGCCGCTAACCGGTAAGATTGGTTGTAGTGTCAGACCCTCGTCAAACCCCCACTCATGTCCACATACTTGTTCCAGGTGGTATGATGACCGCAGTGAGAACCTATAAGGATGTAAAGAGGTGGCACATCTCTGCTTCAGGAAGCGATCACCAACACGTGATACCGCCCGAATCCCTTTTCAGGAAGCGAATTCGGGACCGATGACATGAAGGCAATGTAGCATTCATGTGCTTTCTCCCGGAGATGAATGATCTACAATCTCACAAGTACACTATCGAGTTCACCCGATAGACAGACGGGTACCCCGATAGATGAGCACATCGTAGAATAAGTGTTCGTATAGATTATCGATACGCTGTCAAAATATTGAAGGGTTGATCAGAAAGGATCTGATAGCCAGTGAGTTCTGTACTATGGCCGACGAGGACAGGACGGTTGAGTCTCAGAGCCTGTACTTGTCCACTCGGGAGTAGGTATAAGGGTCCGTGGGCATGATCCGACTTGTTCACTGCCACGGTGGAGGCTGTGTTTATCGTTAACGGCACTAACAAATTAAACACAGCAATAGTGTCGCTAGCACCAGGCTAACGATTTAAAATTGACCATCTTTCTCATCCCAGTTACATCGTGACAAGTAACGCCTCCGGAAAATTCCGGGAACCGCTTTCTCTACTCATCTATCCATTATGCGTACCCAAATTCTCTCTGCAGCTCTCCGTGCGACTTCGCGCCCCTCTTTGTCTCTGTCGTCTGCACGGACCATTCCATTCCTTGCTCGCTATGCTTCGGGACACGCTGGAGAGTCTTTTGAGTCCTTCTCCGAACGATACGTCCACTTTTTCCAAAATGCTGAAGACCTCTTCGAAGTTCAGCGTGGCCTGAATAACTGCTTCGCACACGACTTAGTACCTTCAACCACAGTTGTTGAGGCCGCTGTGAGGGCTGCGAGGCGCGTAAACGACTATGCCACCGCTATCCGCATTTTCGAAGGTGTCAAGGAGAAGGTCGAGAACAAGCAACAGTATGAGCTCTACTTGCAGGAACTGCAACCTCTGCGGGAAGAGCTTGGTCCGTGATCTCATAGAAATGTAATTTTGGTGTTGACGTGGCCTTGCAGGTCTTGTTCTCAAGGAGGAGCTTTACCCTTGATCATCAAACACATTGGGAGATAGCTTAGAGTACGTCGGTTACGTCTTTCATACTTTCATGCGTGACTATTGTCATTGCTGCGGCATTAGATCTATTGCTTTTGTTGATCATTTAGTTTATTGGCATCCACGCATGTACGCACACATCGAAAGGCTTTTTGTTCCGTCAATTTCAAGGGTGGTGTAAATTGCTCATACCTCGTATCGAAGAGTAACATACGATGCCTCTTTCTTACCTGCCACTCCGGCTGCTCTGGCCTTTGCATCTTTGAAACATTTCGCTTGCCTTGTTTCGGCATTAGCCGACCCATGTCGGATAAAGAAAATAAGACTGTTGTTCGGCATTTGGATCATCTCACCTAATTTGGCGAATGTACGCCTAGTTTTGGAGTAGCATCCCAATATTTTGGACGTTCTTCTAACAATTTTCAGAGCAATTGTTGAATGTCTACATAGCTCATCTACACTGGCATTATACTTTCTTTGATGACTATGACTAGGTGCGTAGCACTTGACATTATTGGAGACTTTTGCATTTATATGGTTCCCATGAAGCTAGTGAACAGGGGCTCACTAGGTTTTAGAATCCATTCTCATTGAAACCACTGAAACCGATTGTTCTTCAGTCTTGACCATCTTTGTCAAAAATTTGTTCTAGTGAGGTGCCGACGTAGGCGCTAGCTCTCCACATATGAATTTTTTCCTTTCTCGTCTTCCCGGAGAAATGGAGGTCTCACCCTAGTGCTGTTGGATTCGCTTATATAAAGTGCGTACAGAACCTCAAGCTTCTTTCAAGTCGATACCTCACTTTCGCGATTCTACCTGCTCTCTTGCTCTAGTTCGTAACACACTTGCACTCAATTGCGATGAAAGTGTCATCAGTTACTGTCCTCATCACTCTCGCTATCTCAGCATATGCTGCTCCAAGTGGTGGAGGTGCTCCTTCCTTAGCCAAGCCCTTGAGCGACGTCGTCCCTTCCTCCTTGAGCGGCGTCGTCCCTTCTTCCTTCCCCTCGGGTTACTCAATGCCTTCCATCCCCACATGTGCCCCGATGCTCTCCATCTCCTCGGGTGAGCCGATGACTACCTTGGCCTCGAGTTACTCGACGGCCCCCATCCCCTCGTGTGTCTCGGTGCCGGCCGTCTCCCCTTCCGGCGTCGATGCTTTACTGAAAGAATTCAACTCTTTATGAAGTCTCCTCCGTCAATGACACTGATGTCATTTTGATCCACCGTGCCGTTAGTGGTGTTAATCATTATGGACCTTTGCACCCATGCTATCCTTTAAATATTTTAGACTAGTAAAAACCTGGCAACCGGCCATTTATGACTTAGAGAAATATGTACACACATTTCCTTACTTCCCTAGTCGTTCATGATAGTCGGTGACTCCTGAAGCGAGGCAGATAGTCATATTTTACATTGATTCCTTACTGTCATGATCATTTAATTTTAAATCGGTTCGTCCATGTGTGGAAAGTGTCTGATTAATTTGTACAATATCTCAAACGGTTATTTGATTGGCTGGTTCGCGAAAAGTTCGTCAATCGAAATTTGACTACTAGTCAAGCCCAACGTCTTCATCCACAAAATCCCAATCGTCTTCCACTCCTTCATCGATCTTTTGTCCACGTAGAGTCCTCTGAATCAAAATGTGTCGCCCGTCCGATCTGGAAGGTCCACAAGTCGTTGAAGCTGGAATTGAAACCCGCGATACACGAGCCCGAGAAGCAGGATTCATGTTTGTTGCTTGCCGAAGTTGTGCAAAATCTAGGGGAAATGAAGCTGGGGTTGGCGGGGGTAGAAGAGGTGTCGCCTCATGCGATGTTCTATACAGATTCGTCACAATTCAATGCCATTCAAGTACTGAACCAACATCTTCACAAACCTTCCCAAGTCTGAGCTACAGCAAACACTCCATAGATTGTTCAAGACATCCCCAGTCTGGCTTAGAGGGACTTGGACATTCTGTGTCCATGCAAGATAGGAAACATCATAGAGTAGCATTGCTAGAGCAGTTGAAAATGACGATTGTGGCTGTTCTGGGGGTAGTGAATCATAGTATGACTCGGACACAGACACGTCTGCAGGTATTTCTTCGTGTTGGCGTACTTGCATCCCAGGAAGAGCAGACGGGGCTCTGGTCGGGACAGAGGGAACGGAGGATAGATGAAGAGGATGCTTCTTGTACCATCTTGGAGCAGGATCGTGTCAAAGGATCCGTCCAAAAATGAAGGAACTCACTTCGCCCAGCCACCATTCTCAGTGCCCTTGATAGCACTGATCAATGGCTGACCCAGTCCGAGCTTCTTGCCGCTCCAAGTGATCTCGAACGGTAGTTTGATTCCAAGGTAAAAGGTGAGAAGACACAGAAAATGAATAGTGTGCGTCATGACGGCGTTAATATGATCGGGAGGATAACCTGAGATCAAGGTGTGAGACAGAGGATGATTTCATAAGACGGGGGCTGCAAATATGAATTGTAAGAAACGCACGTCGTATATCTCCTGGAACTGGCAGAATCAAGTCTCCAATTTTCCATTCTCCCTTAGTGCCAGCTTTACTCCCGATTGGTGGCCGGCCTCCAACCTGGACAATATTGAACACTTCCACCAACTCCTGCACGAGACCAGAGCGAGCACGAGCAATAGTGGCCGATAAGCTGGCCAACTCTTGAGCCTCTCTGGATGCATCACCAGGGGCATGAGAAGGAGAGGAAGGGGATTGGAGTTTTACCGCTGAAAGTGTCCTACGCCGAGATGCAAGTGTTTCTCGAAGACAACGGAGACGGTCTCGTTCTATCCAAAATGCAATTAGTCGTGTTGAATGTATCAAAGTAGAAACAACCAACTTTTGTCATTATCCCGCCTGAGTGCTGCAAGGCCTGCGTGGATCTCTTCCACTTTCCGCTGCAAGTCCATAGCATGTGCCCAGGGAACACGAATATTGTTGGTGTGTTCAAGGGCCCGAGAAGCCCTGGCTATCTGAGCATCCCGTTCAGCTGCATAGTGTCGCGTCCTGAGCCGGAAATCCCTAAGGCTATCTGGACGGTTGAGTTCCTGTATTCCAGAGTAAAATCCAGGCTTACTGAGTCCTGAGGCATGTTTCGCAGAAAAACTGACGTTGGATTTGCTCACATATCTTGCAGTCCATCAACGTTGCTCCAAATAATGTAGCCAGATTACAAATCATTGCCGCGCTTTGGGAACAAGTGTAGACATATCTGATACCATTGGTCTCCGACGCCGAACGAAAAGTCTATCAGTTTCTCGACATCAGGCTAACGCTTATTATTACTCTCCTATTCACCACCCAAGACGGCGTATGTGCTCAATGGCCTTAATGTCAGACACAAATATCTTTACCATCAATTTCGCTGCAGCTCAATGATTGAAAGTTGGCCATGAATCATATTCGGGCTCAGCATCCTCCACAGTGATCCGACCAATCGACGCATTAAAAGGATTTATTAACATCTGACTGAGCAAGGTCGGCTGCATTCAGCCTCCTCAGCAGCGTAAAGCTGTCCCCACAGCTTATCCGAAGTTTAATAAATCAAATGATCCGTATCGCTGTCATTGACAAGTACGGACACGGCAACAAAGATAGGCCGATCCCCGACTTCATGGCATAAACTGCGTCTCAGTGTATCGTCGCCCTTCACCTAAGCCAAAATGTAGAATTAGCAGCGCTCACCACATCCAAGATGACTCATAACATCCGGGAGAAGGTCTCATCTTCGGGTTTTGACAGAGAATGGGCTGTGAGAGAGACTCTTAGAAGTCAACAACTGTATCTGGCAGACAGGTATGTTGGTGATTGGCTCATTGAGCAAATTGATTCAGCGGCGCATCAGACAGTATAGGTTCATGGATCATGATCCAGTATTGTGCTTGAATACTGGCGCAAGAAATCTTATATTATGTTGGGTTGATGTTGGGTTGGTTATACTTCAAGCCACAGCCATGACAACGCCTATGATCTTTCCAGTGACCCCCAATAATATGCTCCCAATCCCCAAAGCGAAAAACTCTATCATGACCTAGTTCTTACCATGCTTTACTATATGACTGACAACTTGCTAAGGCCGTTGTCCTCGTCCAACATCACCTCGGTGTGGGTCCAATGACCATGATTGGCTTCACAGGTCATCTTGTATGCCCTTCTGGAATTCTCGTGACCAAGATGTTATTCTCAGACAACATTCACCGCATCCCAATCAATATGATATGAAACTTGTACTGTTGTGTGAGAAGTAGTGAAGGTAGGAAAATCCGGCAAATCTGTGAAGCAAACCTTATCGATGCACCGGGTGCACCTTTCACGTACCCGAAGCGGTGCGAATAATTATGATTTCCATTAGATAGCATTGTCTAATGTCTCAATTTGACAGGTATCGACACGTTGCACGACAGTAGTATTGTTGCTGCTGCTCATGATTCATGGGTCATCGAACCGTACAAATCTAGCTGCCTTGAAGGGACTCGGATGCAATACACTGAGGGCATAACTGATTGGACCAATCGTATCAATGAGAACGTCATCTGCTGTTGATGTATGGTCCAGCTAGAGTAGGAAGGTATGCAATCGTGAAATCTTGGGCAGAGGAGATTATGGCGCAACGCAGACTTGGCGCCCCGTTCTTTTTCTTTCTAACGAGTGACCGCTGGCGGAGCAGTTGCAGGAGCTTCTTGATACAAATCAAGGCTTGGGCAACTACCTTGGACAAATCCGACCAATGATGGCGGATTGCGACTTGAAAGCTTTCTAGACAGCATGCCGGAAAATGTGTTCAGAACGTAATGAAGAGATATTGCCGGCGGAAGAACTTGATGCGAATGGCGGTCCATGTACCATGAAAAAAAGAGTGATGGAGGAAACAGAGGATAAATGCTGGCTTGATACCGAATGATATGGAAGTTCGTTCAATCATCGACAGAGCATTTAACGAAGCTCTGAGCTATCATCTTGTTTTGCGTGATGGAGTCAATGATCTTTTGGTCCAAGTAGGTGTCCTGTGTTAGTTACCAAGGTAACTCACACTCAAGGGTGATGATATACAGCACCCCATCTGGAATCATCTGTCATGCCGAGTTCACCGTCGAACCGAAAACCAACAATAATGCGACTGACTTGCTTCAGCTGAATTTCCGTGTCCGTGCGGTGACATGAGCTATGGCTTTCTCTATTTAATGAAGGTAGATTCGCCGGGATACGGACTCTTCGCTTCATTCTTGAAGCATGTTTCGAGCTATATGTGAGAGGGTTCTGTGACACAAGTTTCATAACACCCTCCGAACAAGGGAATTCTTGAAATAATTGCTGACGAGGTTCAAAGCAATCTTTTACAACAGAACGCAGTGATAATATCTGTCAAGCCAGTGGGGACCCAGGATCCGCTAGGCCGTGTGATTATGTCAGGACAAGCTAAACTTAAAATGGAATAAATGATTACATAAATCACCAAATTCAGTTATCAGAACCTACCTATGTACATGTGATAAATTGCTGAATTAGAGAAAAAAATCAGAACCTTGGCTCAGTACCTGCAAACCAAGTGGCTCAAAGCTCACTCCTGGGGATGAGTACAAGCAAGAGCCCAGTCACTCTGAGGTAGTCAAGGACCAAGTTCAAGTAACCCAGTGCAAGGCTTAAAGCCAATGTATGAATTGTAATGCAATGCTAGTACTATAACTAGACTATATGAAATACAAGGTTTTCATCTGGGCCTCTGGTCCAACTTGAACCCTTGTAAGGGTAACCAGAGCAGAGTGGACTCCAGGAGAATCCTTAGTAATATTACAGCTTCTAAGTATGTTACAACTTACCTCTAGGAGAATCCTTAGAGTTTAGGATAAGACTCCTGGGAGTATACTCTACACTATATATATTACTACAGTTTGTTCATTCCTGATCCTACAGCTCTACTAGTCAGGGTCAGGAGTTGCCAAGTTGAGCTAGAGGTAATTAAATATTACATAGTAATATTTAATTAGATACAGGATCACTGTTACAAACTTCATTTGGACCATAACTCCAGGAATACTTGACCGATTTCAATGATCTAAATGGCTACCAAAAGCCCTTAAAAAGACCTTTCAAACGGTTCCAAAAACGTCTCAAAGCGATCAGTATTCACTGAGTTATCAGCAGATCAGTCAGTGATCACCAAGTCACTAGACACTAAATCACTGATATCTCGGGAACCACTTAACATAATCATTTGCTTCAATAACTATTGTGAAGCTCTCTTCAATGCGCTTCTTTTGGCCATAAGTAGATCCTGAGGCAATAAGATCCCATGGAGATACAAGGTCCTCAATGTTTGTACATAATACTGATCTTTACTTATAGATTATCATCTGTTCTTGAATAGAACAAAGGACTGCCCTAAGATGGTTAGGTTATCTCTATTTCAAGAACAATAGCACTCCTATATGTAAAACAATAGATAGTGATCATATGATAGGCTATTCTGGTGCACAGACCACTACAATCATATATTTAAGGACTGTATGTCTGAGGATAAACCTCAGACTTAACAATATCTTTTGCTGCTTGTCTAACTTCACTTTTTTGAACACTTTGATTATCAAATCAAGCAATCACAAATCAGTAAGTGGCTATTTGTGATAATTACTATAGGAGATTGGTCTAATGTTCTAGGTATAGCATTGGTAGGGTCCTCTTATAACCCTCTACTAATTCTGAGTCCAGTTGACATTATATTGTCTGGTAGATTGCTATACTCCCTGCCTCCAATAGTCTATGCAATAGTATATAGTATTATTTGTCAGGTTACTGCGCTCTCTTTCTTCAACAGTTTTAGTATTGTCTATAGTGTACTATACTTCCTTCCTCCAATAGTTTGTCTATAATGTATACAATAAGTAGGTTGTCTGCAGTATATTATACTCCTTTCCTCCAATAGTTTGTAGTTTGTTATACTTCCTTCCTTCAATAACTGCTAGTAGTCTTATCTCCAGTCCACTATGCTATTTTTCTCCAACAGTTTGTAGTTTGCTATACTTCCTTCCTCCAACAGTATACAGCAGTCTTTTCTATAGTGTACTATACTCCCTAATTTTCTGCAGTTTTTTTTCTATTTTTAATAAGTTGACTTGAATTTTTGAGTGAAAAGAGTGTGCTGAAAAAAACTTTGGAACAGGTGCAGTTTCTTCTAATTTTATTTTATTTTATTTTATTTTTCTGCAGTTTTTTCTAATTTTTAATGAATTTATTTGAATTTTGTGGAATTTTGTAGAATTAAAGTGTATTGTGAGTGTGATGTTACAGTAACTGCTTAGTCAGTCTTTACAAGAGTGTAGGAGATGGGAAAAGTTTTGAAACTCAGCAGTTATGCAATTTATCAAAATCCTTATCATTCTCATCAATTCCCACCTATTCTTGCATACTAATAGATAAGGTTTTTATTTGGGCCTTCAGCCCAACTTGAACCCTCTACTAATTCTGAGTGGAGTTAATACTGTGATCCTCTACTAATTCTGAATAGTTAAGTATATATTGAAGTCAGTCTGCTATGCTCTCTTCTTTAACTTCCTGTGTACTCTGTAATCTAATATTATAGTAGAAATCAATCTCAAGTTCATTGTCCATATATATACAATCTATAATCTAATACTATTGAATACCTCTTTATATACTACATTAAGTGTCCTTCTGCTCTCCTGGCTCTGTTCTGGAAGAAGTACTAAAATGTTCAATGCTGAGGTACATCTTAAAAATGCTACATAAAGTTATCTATATGAGAACACTGATGTCTGCAAATTAATCCCTACATACTCCACTGACTGTCCTTGAGACTTGTTGATAGTCATAGCAAAGGCCAGCCTGACTGGGAATTGAAGTCTCTTGAGTGGCACAGGTAATATGTTTGCATTAGATAATAATCTGATTCTTGGAATCAACACAACCTTTCTTCTAAACCTTCTATTCTTGCTGATAATCCTGTACTGGAGTACTTTTCTTCTCACATTCAACACCACTATTCTTGTCCTATTGCAAAGTCCTTCTCCTGGATCCAAGTTCCTCAGTAAGATAACTGGACAGCTAACCTTGAGACAAAGTAAAGCAGGAGGCAATCTACTACTATTAAGTTGTTGAAGAAATTCTGCAGAATAGGCATGGTGTATTCCATCTTCCTTAGACACAGAGTCCACACTTCTTAGCATATAGACCTCTGTATTTGGTACTGGATTGAACTGTTAGAGAATAGCTTCATTAATATTATGCACCTCATCATTTCTAGGACAGAGAATAATGTGCTCCAAGAAGTATTGGTCATCTTGAACTCTTGGATTGCCAATTTCTAGATAGATCCTGTTGATAAGAGTGTTGAGATTAGTACAAACCATAGACTAAGAAACTTGTATCATCTCATTATCATCCATAGTTGATCCAGCACCAATTTCCAACAACTACTGAGTATGTTGATTGTTAGCTTCAGAGTAGCCCAAGCATATATTGTATCTGAGATATAAGAACTTGATATGTCTCCATAGATTTCCTCTACAAAGAGATGCTGCTACTACTTGTTGGCATATTCCTTTAGGTATCACAGGCAAAGTTTAATGAAAATCCCCTCCAAATACTACTATGATTCCACCAAATGGATAATCATTCTAGATAACATGTCAATTCAACAGCTATTGAGTGCAAGTAATTACTTACTTCAAGCAAGTTTCTTAGACATTGATCAACAACATCAATGTCATACTTGTACTGCATAGGAACTTTATCCCAAATGATAACCTTGGTCTGTTGAATGACTGGAAATATATAACTATTCCATTTCAGTCCAGCCAGAGTCCTCATTAATAGAAAGAGGAATTTTAAAGTGTGAATGAGATATCTTTCCTCCATCCAGCAAAAGAGTAACAATTCCAGATGATGCTATAGACAGTGCCACCTGTCCTCTCCTTCTAATCTTAGTAGTAATAGTATTACAAAGAAAAGTTTTTCTACAACCACCAGCAGCATGAATGAAGAAAAGATAACCTTGGTTGTTGGTGACAGACTTCAGAACAGCATCAAAAGCAGTAGCTTGTTCAGGGTTAAACATTGTCCTCTGCTCATTTACCAAAGTTGCCATTTTATCTACATCATACTGCTCAGCCTGTAAGAGAGAATTGGGTATTCTATGACTCTACTGTTGCTGTGGAAGAGACATAGGTAGAAAACTCAGCAAGACTTCTTTATAGGAGAATATATTGCGCAGTATATCACTCAAGATGCTATGCAGCTGGAACTGAGATCTAGAGACAAAGACTGAGTATATTGAGAAGATAAAGAATAGAATGTACATCTGAGATCCAGAGATAAAAACTGAATCTCAGGGATATAGAGTAACTATCTAAATACCAGATTGTAAGTATGCACATATTTGTTATAGAATGTAAAAAACTCTAATGGAGTGAAGTACTTGTAGCTAGGGAAGACCAAAAAAGTATAAGCAGGTGATCGAGAAAATGTTTAGGGGACATAGCAGTTGTTGTAATACTTCCAAACATGGTCTCCTCAACATTCTTCCTATTCCTACCAATATCCTGTTCAGATCCCAAAGGCCATAAACATAAACATCATCCTCTGGTAATCTCCTGGTCAGCTTGATAGTGGCTCATATAATGTAGTTTGTGCTTAACATTATCATACAGTCCAGCTGTAAGGACTTAGACTGAGATGTCTTAGAACTACTCCTAGTCTAAGTTGACAAGGAGAACTTGATAGAGTTCTCATTGATTATGGTACACTACTTATATACCTCCTGTATTTACTTCTATTTATAAACTCCCACACATCTCCTTTTGGTTGTTCTATCTCATGTATCCACCAATTTCCTAATTAAAAAGAAAAGAAAAAGAAAAAGAAAATAAATAATGACTTAGCCATTTTTGGCTGTGTCATGACACCAGCCTTGAATTGATCCCAGAGAACATAAGGCTCAGCCACTTCATCAGTCAGCAAGATCACTACTAATAGCCAACAACATGCTACTCCAGGCTGCATTGCAATTGTTTCCTCTAAGCAAATCCTCCACTCATAATCATCCTCCAGTAATCCTCTTGCTATATATATCTCCTTGAATGTGACAAACACTTGGCCATTCCAGGTCCTCAAATGCTCCCAACTCTTTTCACCTTCAAATATAGTCAAGAGAAGTCATAAAAAGAACTGCTCTCCCTTTAATAGTGATATAAAGTATATCTTTTCAATCACCTTGGTATATTATCTTGTATACCATAACTTGGCTTTGGCATTCCAGATATAGTGTTGAGGAAACTGCCAGTAGGTAAGGCCCAAACCATTATTATATGCAGAGTTGTAGTCAAACCAAGCAGTCAACTAAGTCTTCTCTATATTTTGCCTGGCCAATACTTCATTGACAGTCTGGTGTACATAAAAGTTGATATAGTACTCACTGGGAAGATAGACAGGAAGATGTTGGATAGCTGGTGACTCTTCATGCATATTGAACTCAAAGATCTTCCAGCAAGCTTCAGTTGGACCAATAAACTGACCATCCAAGTTGTTATCAATGGACAGTGAATGTCCTTAGCAATCACCCTAGGTGGATGTTCAAGAAGAACTCGATGGAGTTCTTTGTTGGATTGCAGCCCTACTTATACTACTACTACAGTGGCTGTACCCTAGAGTCCTGCAATCACATGTTCTTTCCAGAATGTTCTATGATCACCTGACCTTGTCACGTGATTTGACTTACTGAGTCCCCACCCTATTTATATCCTTACTCCATTGTATGCTTTGAGGTTTTGGATTAAGTGTTCAAATGCATGGGAAACCTTTTCCTGTTTGGGGCTCTCATAACATGGCCCCCCCTTCAAGTTTCCTTGTCCGAGGAATTTTTCCATCGATACCAATTTTTGTCCCATCTCTTTTCCCTCTCTCTTTCATATCTTCTTCTCCCCCAACCATATAGTAGTTTTGCTGTGAATTCCCTAGGTAATTCCTGACTGAACTCCTTTTCTTCTTCTTCTTGCTCCTGTTGCCTTAGTTCTTCGACCTCTTCCCCATGCTCCCTTCTCGAACTCTTCTACCAGCTCCTTTGCATTTTCCAAGTTTTCTCTATTTTCCCAGGTATCCTCTCCTGCCATATAGCCTTTCCACCTCACCAGGAACTTCTTCTTCCCTCTAACTGTCCTTTTGTTTAAGATTTTCTCCACCTCGAATTCCTCTTCTCCTTTGATGATGACCGGTTTTGGTGGTATCTTCTTCTGTCCCTTTACCTGTGATTTGTAGAGTTGTACTCTACTTACATTAACTACAGGATGTATTTTGATAGAATTAGGCAGCTCTAATTCTATTGCATTACTTGAGATGATTCCCTTTACTTTGTAGGGGCCCACAAAGCATTCGGTCAGCTTTTCTGACCTTCTTCCTTTCATCTGCCATTTTAGGTCCTTCGTACTTAGCAGCACTAAGTCCCCCACTTTGTACTCCTCTCCCTTTCCTCGTCTCCTGTCTCCAAACTTTTTCATTTCCTCCTGTGCTTTTCCTAATGCTGCTTTGGCTTCCTCCTGGATTTTCTTCATTTTTTCTACGAAATTTTCCCTGCTGCTTTGTACTTCCCCTTTCTTCTTCCCTCAAATCCCATCCTTGGGTCTTGACCGTAGTTTGCTTTGAATGGTGATGTTTTTGTAGCCACGTGGATTTTGTTGTTATATGCAAACTCCGCGTCTCTAACCAATCCGGCCACTGCTCTTGTCTATGATCAATGAAGACCCTTAGATATTGCTCTAACTCCTGGTTTATCCTCTCTGTCTGCCCATCCATTTGAGGGTGATAGGCTGTTGAGAGCTTTGTCTGGATTCCTAGCAAGTTATTCAGCTCCTTCATCATTCCCACGCAAACTGCACTCCCCTGTCTGATATGATGCTCTCTGGAAGTCCATGCAATTTCCATACATGGTCCCAAAACAGCTTTGCGAGTCCTTCCGCTGACGTCTTCTCCGTTGTTGCTATAAAATGTGCCATTTTGCTAAAACGTCGCATACTACTAAGATTGCGTTGTATCCCTGGGCTAGTGGCAGTTTGGTGATAAAGTCTGCTGATATGTGGCTCCATGGCTTTTCTGGGATTGCATTGGGCATTAGTTTTCCCGCTGGCGCTTCGCTTCGATTCTTGTATCTTTGACATGCATCACATCCATCCACATATCTTCCCACCTCCTTTGTTACTCCTGGCCACCAGTAATTCCTGACAATCAACTCTGCCATCTTCCACCTCCCCCATGCCCTCCTACTGGAGTATCATGGTGTAGTTGTATTATTTCTCTCCTGAGGTCTCCTTCTGGCACGTATATTCTTCCTTCCTTTAATACTATCCCATCCTCAATTTCCCACTCTTCATCTTTCAGCACTTTTATTCCTGCCCTTTTTAACTCCTCTACTGCTTTTACTATCTTCTCATCCCCTTCCTGTGCCTTTCTGATTCTTTCTCTTAGGTTTTCTTCCTCCATCAACGTTTCTACTCCCCTAATCCACTCTGGTTTTATCAGCTTCTGGTCTTTGTTATCTCTTTCCACCCCCTCCTGCCAGTCTGGTCTTCTGCTTAATCCATCTGCCTTCCCCATGCTCTTCCCTGGAATGTGTTTTAACATGAAATTAAATTGTGATAGGTATAGGGCCCATCTTGCTTGTCTGTAGTTTAATTTTTGACTCATCATAAAATACTGGAGGTTCTTATGGTCTGTCCAGATTTCAAATTTGAGTTTCGCTCCCTCTAAGTAGTGCCTCCATGCTTCTAGGCACCTTATAACTGCCAGCATCTCTTTATCATGAATTTTGTAATTTTGCTCTGTGGTATTCAGCGATTTAGAGATGAAGGCCACGGCCTCCACTTCCCATCTTCACACTTTGTCGACAACACTCCCCCTGTTGCATAGTCTGAGGCATCTGCTTCCACTCTCATTTCCCTATCAATGTCTGGGATGGCCAGAACAGGCTCTGTGGTGAACCCTGCCTTAAGTTTTTCAAACGCTTCCTCCTGTTCCTTCTCCACTTCCACTTTTGCTCCTTCCTGACTAGCATGTGTAGCAGTGCCGCTATCCTAGCAAAGTCCTTTATGAACCTCCTGTAGTAATTGGCGAGGCCTAGGAATTTTTGTACTTCTTTGATGTTCCTAGGTGCCGGCCAGTTCAGGACTCCTTCCACCTTCTCCTTTTGCATCTCCACTCCTTTTGGACCGATTACTACTCCCAGGAACTCTACTTCTCTTACTTTCCATTTGCATTTCTCTGGTTTCACAAACAGATCATTCTCTTCCAATCTCCTTAGTACTTCCTCCACCAACTCATCATGTCCCTCTTCGTATCTGTGGCTACTAAAATGTTGTCAATGAAGGTTGCTGTGTCCCCTTGGTTTATGAGGTCCCTGAACAGGTCATTCATCATTGCTTGGAAGGTGGCGGGGGAGTTTGTCAACCCAAAATACATGACTGTAGGTTCATATGCTCCAATGTGTGTCATGAACGCTGCCTTCCATTCGTCTCCTTCCTTGATTCTGACATTATTGTATCCCCATCTCAAATCCAACTTCGTAAACACCTTTCTCTTTCCTACTCCATCCAATATATCTGCAATGAGGGGTAAAGGGGTACCCATTTTTTATCGTCCACTGGTTTATGTGTCGATAGTCTTGTACCATTCTCCGTGTGCCATCCTTTTTTGCCACAAAGTGTACTGGCAATGTCTGGGGTGACTTGGAGGGTCAGATATATCCCTTCCTCAACTGGTCTTCCACAAATGTCTGTACTTCCTCCCTTTCCTCTCTCGATAGTGAGTATACTTTCCCCTTTCTTGGCATAAATCCCTCCTTTAATTCTATGGCATGGTCCCAGATCTTTCGTACTGGCATCCTTTCTGACTCCTTTTTTCCAAATACTTTCTTCCACTTCCAAAATCTCCTGGGCACCAGCTTTTTTAACACTTCCTCGTCCTCATCCTTTTCGTCTTTCTTACTTTCTTCTCCTTCACTTCTTGCTTTCTTCTTCCACATATAGGTGGGCAATGCGTCATCTTCACTTCTCCTTTCTCCCAATCTATTTCTGGATTGTGGGCTGCTAGCCACGGCATTCCCAGTATTAACTCTGTCTTCCCTAAGTTGCACACATCCATTCTGGCTCTTTCCATATGTCTCTTGAAGAACATATTGCACTCGACCTGGTGCGTTATAGCCCCCCCCGCATTTGCCGTTCCATCCACATTCCTAACTAAGAGGGGTTTTTTCAACTTTTCCATTTTAAACCCCTTTTCCTTTGCAAAGGTCATGTCCATGAACAGACCTGTTGCCCCGCTATCCAACAACGCCTTCACTGCTATTCCTTCATGACTTTCCAACTTCTCTAACCCTACTTTCAACCAGACTTCCCTTAATGGTCGTAGTGTGTTCGTATGTCTCTTACTCTCTCAGTTGTATTGATGGAGTTCAATTTATTGCCCAGTTTTTCTGGGCGCAATACACTGTATACATTATTGGAGGCCAGCTGAGAGCTCACTGTCCTCCATTTTCTTTTGCCGACTCCTGTGGCATTTCTACTACTCTTCCCCTATATCTTTCCCAGCAGTTTTTGGCCATATGGCCCCACTTTCCACACATGTAGCACGTCCTATCTCCTCCCCTTCCTCTGTCCACATCCATTGCATTGGGGTCTCTCCTTGGACCGTTTGAGCTCCTCCTCTATTAGACATATTTCCTCCTCCTCCTCCTCTGTTCCCTCCTCCTGTTCTCCACATTATTTGTCCCCCTCTTCCCCCATATGATCTTCCTTCTCTTGGCTGCACATTTCCCCCTGGGCATGCCGTACTCCTCCCCAATACTCTTTCTTCTGCCCTGCTCTGCCTTTGGTTTCTGTCTAGTCTCACTGCTCTTTCCTGCCACTCTCCAATGGTGGTTGGCAGTTCTTCTGCTTCAGCCAACTTCCTTCTGATGGCCCTGTTCAATCCTCATTTAAATTCTTTGATGAGGGGTCTTCTCCTCATAGCCGCTCCCTCCTGGCAACCTTTTTGAATTCCTGCACATATTTGTTGCAGGTCCTCCCCCCTTGTTCAATTGTCCTCAGCTGCTCTATCTTCCTTTCTTCCTCTGATGTCTCTCCAAAGTCGTTCCTTATCTTTGCAAACAACTGCTCTGCTGAGTCTACCTCTGATTCTTCTTTTGCCAATTCATCCAATAAATTATCCTTCCATGCCTCCGCTATTCCCCCCTGCACATACGATAATACCCAGGCCACCTGGGTTGCTGCTACCTCCTCTGTCATCTTCATTCTGATATATAATCGAGCTGCATTCACAAATGCGCTTACCTCCTCCATTTTTCCACTAAAGACTTGAGGCCTTGCAACCTCCACTCTGCTCCCTTGCTGCTGGAGGAGCATGGTATTGACCTGCTGTTGCAGGGTTGCGATCATGGTGAGGAGTTGTTCCTCTCTGGTTTGGCAGGGGTAGATGCTGAGGGAGTTTCCCCCTGTTGTTGTTGCTGAGACATGTTGTAGGGTGGTGGTGGTGGTGATGGTGATGGGGGGGTTGATGATTCGTACTCTGATGATTCCTGATCCAGGGTTGCTAACTAAGGCCTATGTCCAACAGGGCACGCAATCTTCACCTGTCTGGACTCCTATTGCCTTACTGACTACTGCCCCAATCAAATTTGGTATACGATTGCCCCTAAGAAGAGGACCCCTAAGCTAAGTGGCTTCCTAAGGAATAACCACTAATCTCCTGCGTATACCGTCCACAATGGAACGTAGCATGGAGTTTATATCAAGAAGAGGGTAATGAACAACGTCCAATTGCAAGGTCAGGACTTGAACAAGATACTTGGACTTAGTACCCAGTCTCCTCCCTCAGTCCCTAACTGACTGAGAAGTCCCCTTTACAGCTAGGGCCCTGCTATCCAAGATGCTTGTGAGCGCTGTGCCCACTAGTGAGGAAGGTAAGAGAGTAAGTAGTGGTAGGGAAATCACTCGTGGGGCCGGTATGAAGCCAACTGCTCCTTTAAGTGATTTTGAGCAGGGTTTCGAGGTGAACAGTGCTTTGGATGTGATATCGAGTTCTTATGTTATCAATGGACAGTGAATGTCCTTAGCAATCACCCTAGGTGGATGTTCAAGAAGAACTCGATGGAGTTCTTTGTTGGATTGCAGCCCTACTTATACTACTACTACAGTGGCTGTACCCTAGAGTCCTCGATCACATGTTCTTTCCAGAATGTTCTATGATCACCTGACCTTGTCACGTGATTTGACTTACTGAGTCCCCACCCTATTTATATCCTTACTCCATTTAT